>CAKALS010000053.1:0-80000 GCA_916701275.1 Sebastes miniatus
ACATGGAGGAGTGACATGGAGGAGTGACATGCAGGAGTGACATTGAAGAGTGACTTGGAGGAGTGACATGGAGGAGTTACATGGAGGAGTTACACGGAGGAGTCACAGGAAGGAGGGACATGGAGGAGCGACATTCTGGGTTGACATTCTGGAGTGAAATTCTGGAGTGACATGGAGGAGTGACATGGAGGAGCAAGGATGAGCAAGGATGAGCAAGGATGAGCGACATGGTGGATTGACATGGAGGAGAGACATGGAGTAGCAACATGGAGGAGTGACATGGAGGAGTGACATGGAGGATCGACATGGAGTAGCAACATGGTGGAGTGACATGGAGGATCAACATGGAGGAGTGACATGGAGGAGCAAGGATGATCGACATGGTGGGTCGACATGGAGGAGTGACATGGAGTAAAAACTTGGAGGAGTGACATGGAGGATCGACATGGAGAAGCGACATGGAGGAGCGACATTTAGGATCTACATGGAGTAGCAACATGGAGGAGTCACATGGAGGAGTGATTTGGAGGATAGACATGGAGGAGGGACATTTTGGAGTGACATGAAGGAGCAAGGATGTGCGACATGGAGAATCGACATGGAGTAGAGACATGTAGGAACGGCATGAAGCAGTGACATGGAGGAGTGACATGGAGGAACGACATTTAGGATCGACATGGAGGAGTGACATGGATCAGTGACATGCAGGATCGACATTGAGGAGAGACATGGAGGATCAAAATGGAGGAGCAAAATGGAGGAGCGACATGGAGGAGTGACATGGAGGATTAATATGGAGGAGTGACATAGAGAAGTGACATGGAGGAGCGACATGAAGGAGTGACATTTTGGATCTACATGGAGGAGCAACATGGAGGAGAGAAATGGAGGAGTGACATGGAGGAGAGACATGGCGTAAGGGAGAGGGATGAGTGACATTGGGGATCGACATGGACGAGTGTCCTGGAGGAACGAAATGGAGAAGAAACATGGAAAAGTGACATGAAGCAGTGACATGGAGGAGCGATATGGAGGAGTGAGAGGGATGAGTGACATTAAGGAGTGACATGGAGGAGCTACTTGGAGGAGGGACATGGAGGAGGGACATTTTGGAGGGGCGAGGAGAAGCGACATGAAGGAGTGACATGGAGGAGTGACATGGAGGAGCGACATAGCGGAGGGACATGGAGGAGTGACATTCTGGAGTGACATTCTGGAGTGACATGAAGGAGTGACATGGAGAAGCAACATGGAGGAGTGACATGGATGAGTAAGGATGAGCGACATGGTGGATCGACATGGAGGAGTGACATGGAGTACTGATATGGAGGAGTGACATGGAGAAGTGACATTGAGGAGTGACAAGAAGAAGTTACATGGAGGAGTCACATTCTGGAGTGACATTCTGGTGTGACATGGAGGAGCGATATGGAAGAGTAAAATGGAGGAGTAAGGATAAGCGACATGGACGATCGACATGGAGGAGTGACATGGAGGAATGGCATTGTGGACTGACATGGAGAAGTAACATGGAAGATCGACATGGAGCAGTGATATGAAGGAGTAACATGGAGGAGTGACATGGAGTAGCGACATGGAGGATAGACATGGAGGATTGACATGGAGGAGCGACATGGAGGAGAGACATGTAGAATCGACATGCAGGAGTGACATGGAGGAGTGACATGTAGGAGTGTCATGGAAGACATGGAGTCGTGACATGGAGGAGTTACATTGAGGAGTCACAGGAAGGAGGGACATGGAGGAGCGACATTCTGGAGCGACATTCTGGAGCGACATTCTGTAGTGACATGGAGGAGCGACATTCTGGAGTGACATATAGGAGCGACATGGAGGAGTGACATTGAGCAGTGACATGTCGGCGTGACATGTAGGAGAGACATGGAGGATCGACATGGAGGAGTGACATGGAAGAGTGACGTGGAGGATCGAGATGAAGGAGTCGACATGGAGGAGTCACATTCTACAGTTAAATTCTGGAGTAAAATTCTGGAGTGATATGTAGGATCTACATGTAGGAGCAACAAGGTGGATCGACATGGAGGAGTGACATGGAGGAGTGACATGGTAGAGAGGGAGGAATGACATTGAGGAGAGACATGGAAGATCGACATGGAGGAGTGACATTCTGGAGTTAAATCTGGATTGACATTCTGGAGTGACATGGAGGAGTGACATTCTGGAGTGACATGGTGGATTGATATGGATGAGCAAGAAGGAGCAACATGGAGGATCGACATGTGTCGACATGGAAGACATGGAGGAGTGACATGGAGGATCGACATTGAGCAGTGACATGGAGAAGTGACAAAGAGGAGCCACATGGAGGAGTGACATGAAGGAGTTACATTTTGGAGGGACATTCTGGAGGGATATTCTGGAGTGACATGGAGGAGCGACATTCTGGAGTGACATTCTGGAGTGACATTGATAAGTGATATGGAGGATTGACATAGAGGAGTAACATGAAGGATCTACATGGAGGAGCTACATAGAGGAGGTACATGGGGGAGTGACATGTAAGACATGGAGAAGTGACATGGTGGAGCAACATGGAGGATCGAAATGGAGGATCGACATGGAGCTATGACATGGAGGAGTGAAAAGGAGGAGCGACATGAAGGAGTAACAAGGAGGAGCGACATGGAGGATCGACATGGAGGAGCGACATCGAGCAGTGACATGGAAGTGTGACATGGAGGAGTGACATTGAGGATCAACATAGAGGAGTGACGTAGAAGAAAGGGAGGATTGACATTGAGGAGCAACATGGAGGAGCGAAATAAAGGATCGACATGGAGGAGTGACATAGAGGAGGGTCATGGAGGAGTGACATTCTGGAGTGACATGGAGGATCGACATGGAGGAGCGACATCGAGGAGAAAACATAGAAGAGTTACATGGAGGAGCTACATGAGGAGCAACATCACGGAGTGACTTGGAGGACTGACATGGTGGAATGACATTCTGGAGGGACATGGAGGAGCGACATTGTGGAGTGACATGGAGGAGCGACATTCTGGAGTGACATTCTGGAGGGACATTCTGGAGTGACATGGAGGAGCAACATGGAGGAGGGACATGGAGGAGTAACATTCTGGAGTTAAATTCTGGAATGACATTCTGGAGTGTCATGGAGGAGCGACATTCTGGAGTGACATGGAAGAACGACATGGAGGAGTGATATTGAGGAGCAAGGAGGAGCGACATGGAGGATAAACATGGAGGAGTGACTTGGAGGAGCGACATTCTGGAGTGACATGGAGGAGTGAAATGGAGGAGGGAAATGGAGGATCGAGATGGAGGAGTGACATGGAGCAGAAACATAGAAGAGTTATATGGAGGAGCTACATGTGTTGACATGTGTCGACATGGAGGAGTGACATGGAGAATCGACATTGAGCA
Source organism: Sebastes miniatus (assembly GCA_916701275.1). Taxonomy (NCBI): domain Eukaryota; kingdom Metazoa; phylum Chordata; class Actinopteri; order Perciformes; family Sebastidae; genus Sebastes; species Sebastes miniatus. The sequence goes on from CAKALS010000053.1 coordinate 3,427, forward strand.
GTGACATGGAGGAGTGACAAAGAGAGCGACATGGAGGAGTGTCATGGAGGAGTGACATTTTGGAGGGACATTCTGGAGGGACATTCTGTAGTGACATTGATGAGAGATATGGAGGATTGACATAGAGGAGTAACATGAAGGATCTACATGTAGGAGCTTCATGGAGGAGGTACATAGGGGAGTGACATGGAAGACATGGAGCAGTGAAATGGAGGAGTGACATGGAGGACCGACATGGAGGAGTGACATGGAGGAGTGACATGGAGGATCGACATGGAGGAGCAACATCGAGCAGAAAACAGAAGAGTTACATGTAGGAGCTACATGAGGAGCAACATCACGGATCGACTTGGAGGACTGACATGGTGGAATAACATTCTGGAGGGACATGGAGGAGCGACATTTGGAGTGACATGGAGGAGCGACATTCTGGAGTGACATGGAGGAGCGACATGGAAGATCGACATGGAGGAGTAACATGAAGGATCTACATGGAGGAGTTACATGGAGGATAGACATGGAGGAGCGTCATTGAGGATCGACATGGAGGAGCGACATTGAGGAGTGACTTTCTGGAGCGATATTCTGGAGTGACATAAAGGAGCAACATTCTTGAATGACATTGAGTAGCGACATGGAAGATCGACATGGAGGAGTAACATGTAGGTCTACATGGAGGATTGACAAGGAGGATCGACATGGATGACAAAGAGGAGCAACATGGATGAGCGACATTAAGTACTGACATTCTGGAGGGACATGGAGGAGCAACATTCTGGAGTGACATTGAGGAGCGAAATGGAGGATCGACATTGAGTATTGACATGGAGGACTGACATGGAGGATCAACAAGGATTAGTGACATGGAGCAGTGACATGTAGGAGAGACATGGAAGATCGACATGGAGGAGTGACATGGAGGAGGGACATGTAGTATTGACATGGAGGAGTTACATAGAGGAGTGACATGGAAGGAAGGAAGGAGTGACATGGAGGAGCAACATGGAGGATCGAAATAGAGGATCGACATGGAGGAGTGACATGGAGGAGGGACATGGAGGAGTGACATTCTGGAGTGACATTCGGGAGGGACATTCTGGAGTGACATGGAGGAGCGACATGGAGGAGGGACATGGAGGCGTAACATTCGGGAGTTAAATTCTGGAGTGAAATTCTGGAGTGACATGGAGGAGCGACATTCTGGAGTGACATAGAAGAACGACATGGAGGAGCTAAAAGGAGGAATAAGGAGGAGCGACATGGAGGATAAACATGGAGGAGTGACTAGGAGGAGCGACATTCTGGAGTGACATGGAGGAGTGAAATAGAGGAGCGAAATGGATGATCGACATGGAGGAGTGACAAGAAAGAGCGACATAGTAGAGTTAAATAGAGGAGGTACATGAGGAGCAACATCACGGAGCAACTTGCAGGACTGACATGGAGGAATTACAATCTGGAGTGACATGGAGGAGCGACATTCTGGAGTGACATGGACGAGCGACATGGAGCCTTGACATGGAGGAGTGACATGGAAGTGTGACATGGAGGAGTGACATGGAGGATCGACATGGAGGAGTGACATGGAGGAGCGACATGGAGGAGTAACATGTAGAATATACATGAAGGACTGACATGTAGGATTGACATGTAGGAGTTACATGGAGGAGTGAAGTGGATGACAGGGAGGACTGACATTGTGGAGCAACATGAAGGATCGAAATGGAGGATCGACATGGAGCATTGACATGGAGGAGTGACATGGAAGTGTGACATGGAGGAGTGACATGGAGGATCGACATGTAGGAGTGACATGGAGGAGCGACATGGTGGAGTGACATGGAGGAGTGACATGTAGGAATGACATGGAGGAGTTACATGGAGGAGGGACCTGGAGGAGTGACATTCTGGAGTGACATTCTGGAGTGTCATGGAGGAGCGACACGGTGGAGTGACATGGAAGATATGGAGGAGTGACATGGTGGATCAACATTGAATAGTGACATGGAGGAGTGACAAGGAGGAGCGACATGGAGGAGTAACATGAAGGATCTACATGGAGGAGCGAAATGGAGGAGTGAGATGGGGGAGTGACATGGAAGACATAGAGGAGTGACATGGAGGAGCAACATGGAGTATCGACATGAAGGAGTGACATGGATGATCGTTTTGGAGGAGTGACATGCAGGAGCGACATGGAATAGTGACATGGAGGAGCTACAGGGAGGAGCGACATCGCGGAGTGACATGGAGGACTGACAACGAGGAGGTACATTCTGGACGGATATGGTGGAGCGACATTCTGGAGTGACATTGAGGAGTGACATTCTGGAGTGACATGGAGGAGCGACATGGAAGATCGACATGGAGGAGTAACATGTAGGATCTAAATGGAGGAGTGATATGAAGGATCGACATTGAGCAGTGAAGTGGAGGAGTGACAAAGAGTAGCAACATGGAGGAGTGACATGGAGGAGTGATATTTTGGAGGGACATTCTGGAGGGACATTGATGAGAGATATGGAGGATTGACATATAGGAGTAACATGAAGGATCTACATGGAGTAGCTACATGAAGGACGTACATGGGGGAGTGACATGGAAGACATGGATGAGTGACATGGATGACATACATGGGGGATTTACATGGAAGACATGGAGGAGTGACATGGTGGAGCAACATGGAGGATCGAAATGGAGGATCGACATGGAGCAGTGACATGGAGGAGTGACAAGAAGGAGCGACAATGTGGAGCAACATGTAGGAGCGACATGGATGAGTGACCGGATTGAGAAACATGGTGAAGTGACATGGAGTTGTGACATTGAGGAGCGACATGGAGGACTGACATGGAGGAGTGACATGGAGGAGCTACATGGAGGAGTGACATGGAGGATCGATATGGAGGAGTGATATGGAGGAGTGACATGGAAGACAGGAAGTAGTGACATGGACGAGCGACATGGCAGAGTGACATGGAGGAGCGACATGGAGTGACATGGAGGAGGTATATGGAGGATTAACATTCTGGAGTGGCATTCTGGAGGGACATTCTGGAGTGACATGGAGGAGCGACATGGAGGAGTGACAAGGAGGAGTAACATTCTGGAGTTAAATACTGGAGTGACATTCTGGAGTGACATGGAGGAGCGACATTCTGGAGTGACATGGAAGAACGACATGGAGGAGTGATATGGAGGAGCAAGGAGTAGCGACATGGAGCATCGACATGGAAAAGTGACATGGAGGAGCTACACGGTCGAGTTACATGGAAGACATGGAGGAGTGACATGGTGGATCGACATTGAGTAGTTAAATGGAGGAGTGACAAGGAGGAGCGACATGTAGGAGTAACATGAAGGATCTACATGGAGGAGTGACATGCAGGAGCGACATGGCGGAGTGACTTGGAGGAGTGACATAAAGGATTGACATGGAGGACTTACATAGAGGAGTGACATGGAGGATCGACATGGAGGATAAACATGGAGGAGTGACTTTGAAGAGCGACATTCTGGAGTGTCATGGAGAAGTTAAATGCAGGAGAGAAATGGAGGATCGACATGGAGGAGTGACATGGTGAGCGACATGGAAGAGCGACATGGAGTAGTGATATGGAGGAGAGACCTGGAGGAGTGAAATGGAGGATCGACATTGAGTAGTGATATGGAGGAGAGACCTGGAGGAGTGACATTCTGGAGTGACATTCTGGAGTGAAATGGAGGAGTGACATAGAGGATGGAAATAGAGGATCTACATGGAGCAGTGACATGGAGGAGTAACATGAAGGATCTACATGGAGTAGCGAAATGGAGGAGTGAGATGGGGGAGTGACATGGAAGACATAGAGGAGTGACATGGAGGAGCAACATGGAGTATCGACATGGAGGAGTGACATGGAAGATCGACATGGAGGAGTGACATGCAGGAGCGACATGGAATAGTGACATGGAGGAGCTACAGGGAGGAGCGACATCGCGGAGTGACATGGAGGACTGACAACGAGGAGGTACATTCTGGAGGGACATGGTGGAGCGACATTATGGAGTGACATTGAGGAGCGACATTCTGGAGTGACATGGAGGAGCGACATGGAAGATCGACATGGAGGAGTAACATGTAGGATCTAAATGGAGGAGTGATATGAAGGATCGACATTGAGCAGTGAAGTGGAGGAGTGACAAAGAGTAGCAACATGGAGGAGTGACATGGAGGAGTGACATTTTGGAGGGACATTCTGGAGGGACATTGATGAGAGATATGGAGGATTGACATATAGGAGTAACATGAAGGATCTACATGGAGGAGCTACATGAAGGACGTACATGGGGGAGTGACATGGAAGACATGGATGAGTGACATGGAGGACATACATGAGGGAGTGACATGGAAGACATGGAGGAGTGACATGGTGGAGCAACATGGAGGATCGAAATGGAGGATCGACATGGAGCAGTGACATGGCGGAGTGACAAGAAGGAGCGACAAGGTGGAGCAACATGTAGGAGCGACATGGATGAGTGACCGGATTGAGAAACATGGTGAAGTGACATGGAGTTGTGACATTGAGGAGCGACATGGAGGACTGACATGGAGGAGTGACATGGAGGAGCTACATGGAGGAGTGACATGGAGTATCGATATGGAGGAGTGATATGGAGGAGTGACATGAAAGACAGGAAGTAGTGACATGGACGAGCGACATGGCGGAGTGACATGGAGGAGCGACATGGAGGAGTGACATGGAGGAGGTATATGGAGGATTAACATTCTGGAGTGGCATTCTGGAGGGACATTCTGGAGTGACATGGAGGAGCGACATGGAGGAGTGACAAGGAGGAGTAACATTCTGGAGTTAAATACTGGAGTGACATTCTGGAGTGACATTCTGGAGTTACATGGAGGAGCGACATTCTGGAGTGACATGGAAGAACGACATGGAGGAATGATATGGAGGAGCAAGGAGGAGCGACATGGAGGATCGACATGGAAAAGTGACATGGAGGAGCGACACGGTCGAGTTACATGGAAGACATGGAGGAGTGACATGGTGGATCGACATTGAGTAGTTAAATGGAGGAGTGACAAGGAGGAGCGACATATAGGAGTAACATGAAGGATCTACATGGAGGAGTGACATGCAGGAGCGACATGGCGGAGTGACTTGGAGGAGTGACATAAAGGATTGACATGGAGGACTTACATAGAGGAGTGACATGGAGGATCGACATGGAGGATAAACATGGAGGAGTGACTTGGAAGAGCGACATTCTGGAGTGTCATGGAGAAGTTAAATGGAGGAGAGAAATGTAGGATCGACATGGAGGAGTGACATGGTGAGCGACATGGAAGAACGACATGGAGTAGTGATATGGAGGAGAGACCTGGAGGAGTGAAATGGAGGATCGACATTGAGTAGTGATATGGAGGAGAGACCTGGAGGAGTGACATTCTGGAGTGAAATGGAGGAGTGACATGGAGGATGGAAATAGAGGATCTACATGGAGCAGTGACATGGAGGAGTGACAAGGAGGAGCGACAAGGTGGAGCAACATGGAGGAGCGACATGGATGAGTTACCGGATGGAGAAACATGGGGAAGTGACATGGAGTTGTGACATTGTGGAGCGACATGGAGGACTGACATGGAGGAGTGACATGGTGGATCGACATTGAGTAGTTAAATGGAGGAGTGACAAGGAGGATGTACATGGAGGTTTGACATTTAAGACAGGGAGGAGTGAAATAGAGGATCGATATGGAGGAGTGACATGGAGGAGGGACATGGAGGAGTGACATGGAGGAGCAACATTGAGGAGTGACTTGGAGTAGTAACATTCTGGAGTTAAATTCTGGAGTGAAATTCTGGAGTGACATGGAGGAGCGACATGGTCGATTGATATGGAGGAGCAAGGAGAATTGACATGGAGGATCGACATGTGTCGACATTGAAGACCGACATTGAGTAGTGACTTGGAGGAGTGACAAAGAGGAGCGACATTCTGGAGTGACATTGATGAGACATATGGAGTATTGACATAGAGGAGTAACATGAAGGATCTAAATGGAGTTGCTACATGGACGAGGTACATGTGGGAGTGACATGGAAGACATGGGTGAGTGACATGGTGGAGCAACATGGAGGAGTCTGGAGTTAAATCCGGAGTGATATTCTGGAGTGACATGGACGATCGACATGGAGTAGTGACATGGAGGAGCGACATTCTGGAATTAAATTCTGGAGTGACATTCTGGAGTGACATTGATGAGAGATATGGAGGATTGACATAGAGGAGTAACATGAAGGATCTACACGGAGAAGCTACATGGAGGAGGTAAATAGGGGAGTGACATGGAAGACAGGAAGGAGTGACATGGAGGGGCGACATGGAGGTGTGAAATAGAGGATCGACATGGAGGAGGTTTATGGAGGAGTGACATTTTGGAGTGACTTTCTGGAGGGACATTCTGGAGTGACATGAAGGTATCGACATGGAGGAGTGACAAGGAGGAGTGATATGGATGATCGACATAGAGGATTGATATGGAGGATCGACATGGAGGAGTGACATGGAGGATCGAGATGGAGGAGTGACATGGATGATCGACATGGAGGAGTGACATGGAGGAGCGACATGGAAGAGCGACATGGAGGAGCTACATGGAAGATCGACATGGAGGAGTAATATGAAGGATCTACATGGAGGAATGACATGATGGATCGACATGGAGGTCTGACAACGAGGAGGTACATTCTGGAGGGACATGGTGGAGCGACATTCTGGAGTGACATGGAGGAGCGACAATTTGGAGTGACATGGAGGAGCGACATGGAAGATCGACACGGAGGAGTAACATGTAGGATCTAAATGGAGGAGTGACATGGAAGATCGACATGGAGTAGTGACATGGAGGAGCGACATTCTGGAATTAAATTCTGGAGTGACATTCTGGAGTGACATTGATGAGAGATATGGAGGATTGACATAGAGGAGTAACATGAAGGATCTACACGTAGGAGCTACATGGAGGAGGTAAATAGGGGAGTGACATGGAAGACATTGAGGAGTGAAATGGATGTGCAACATGGAGGATCGACATGGAGGATCGTCATGGAGCAGTTACATAGAGGGTTGACATGGAGAAGCGACATGGAGGATCGACACGGAGGGTTAACATGGAGGAGTGACATGGAGGATAGGGAGGAGTGACAGGGAGGGGAGATATGGAGGTGTGAAATAGAGGATTGACATGAAGGAGTGACATGGAGGAGGTTTATGGAGGAGTGACATTCTGGAGTGACTTTCTGGAGGGACATTCTGGAGTGACATGGAGGTATCGACATGGAGGAGTGACAAGGGGGAGTGATATGGAGGATCTACATAGAGGATTGACATGAAGGAGGGACATGGAGGAGTGACATTCTGTAGTCATAGTCTGGAGTGACATTCTGGAGTGACATGGAGGAGCAACATTCTGGGGTGACATGGAGGAGTGACATGGAGGAGTGATATGGAGGAGTGATATGGATGAGCAATTAGGAGCGACATGGAGGATCGAAACGGAGGAGTGACATGGAAGACATGGAGGAGTGACATGGAGGAGCGACATTGAGGAGCGACATGGAGGACTGACATGGAGGATCGACATGGAGGACTGACATGGATGATTGACATGGAGGATGGACATGAAGTAGTGACATTCTGGAGTTAAATTCTGGAGTTACATTCTGGATTGACATGGAGGAGTGACATGGAGGAGTTTTATGGATGAGCAATTAGGAGCGACATGGAGGATCGAAATGGAGGAGTGACATGGAAGACATGTAGGAGTGACATGGAGGATCGACATTGAGTAGTGACTTGGAGTAGTGACAAGGAGGAGAGACATGGAGGAGTGACATGGAGGATCGACATGGAGGAGTGACAAGGAGGTGTTAAATTGAGGATCGATATGGAGAAGTGATATGGAGGAGGGACAAGGAGGAGTGACATTCTGGAGGGACATTCTGGAGTGACATGGAGGAGTGACATGGAGGATGGACATAGAGGATTGACATGGAGGAGGGACATTGAGGAGTGACATTCTGGAGTGACATCCTGTAGTGACATGGAGGAGCAACATTCTAGAGTGACATGGAGGAGTGATATGGATGAGCAATTAGGAGCGACATGGAGGATCGAAACGGAGGAGTGACATGGAAGACATGGAGGAGTGACATGGAGGATTGACATTGAGTAGTGACTTGGAGTAGTGACAAGGAGGAGCAACATGAGGAAGTAACAAGGAGGAGAGACATGGAGGATCAACATGGAGGAGTGACATGAAGGAGTAACAAGGAGGAGTGACATGGGAGAGCAACATGTATGATAGAAATGGAGGAGTGACATGGAGGAGTGACATTCTGGAGTGACATGGAGGAGCGACATGGAGCAGTGACATGGATGATCGACATGAGAGGAGTGACATGGAAGACAGGGAGGAGTGACATGAAGGAGTAACAAAGGAGTGACATGGGAGAACAACATGGAGGATCGACTAGGAGGAGTGACATGGAGGAGCGACATGAAGGAGTGACATGGAGGATTGACACTGAGTAGTGACATGAAGGATTGACAAAGAGGAGCGACATGGATGAGTGACATGGAGGGATGACATTCTGGAGGGTCATTCTGGAGTGACATGGAGGAGCAAAATTCTGGAGTGACATTGAGGAGCGACATGGAGGATTGACATGGAGTAGTAACATGAAGGATCTACATGGCGGAGCAACATTGAAGAGGTACATGAGGGAGTGACATGGAAGACATGGAGGAGTGACATGCAGTAGCAACATGGACGATCAACATGGACGATCGATATGGAGCAGTGACATGGAGGAGTGACAAGGAGGAGCCACATGAAGGAGTAACAATGAGGAGTGACATGGAGGAGTGACATGGAGGATCGACATGGAGGAGTGACATGGAGGAGTGACAAAGGAGATGGAGGAGTGACATGTAGGAGCGAAATGGAGGTGTTAAATTGAACATCGACATGGAGGAGTGATATGGATGAGCTATTAGGAGCGACATGGAGGAGCGATATGGAGCAGTGACATGGAGGATCGACATGGAGGAAAAACAAGGAGGAGTGACATTCTGGAGTGATATTCTGGAGGGACATTCTTGAGTGACATGAAGTAGTTACATGGAGGATGGACATAGAGGATTGACATGGAGGAGGGACATGGAGGAGTGACATTCTGGAGTTAAATTCTGGAGTGAAATTCTGGAATGGCATGGAGGAGCAACATTGTAGAGCGACATGGAGGAGTAACAAGGAGGAGCGACATGGAGGATCGACATGGAGGAGCGACATTGAGCAGTCACATGGAGTAGTGACATGGAGGATAGACATTGAGTAGTGACTTGGAGTAGTGACAAGGAGGAATGACATGAAGAAGTAACAAGGAGCAGTGACATGGAGGATCGACATGGAGGAGCCACATGAAGGAGTAACAAGGAGTAGTGACATGGAGGACTGACATGGGGGATTGACATGGAGGAGTGACATGGAGGATCGACATGGAAGATTGACATGGAGGACGGACGTGGAGGAGTGACATGGAGGACTGACATGGAGGATTGACATGGAGGAGTGACAAGGAGGAGCAACATGAAGGAGTAACAAGGAGGAGCGACATGGAGGATCGACATGGAGGATTGACATGGAGGAGCGACATGGAGGAATGACATGGAGGAGTTACATGGTGGATCGACATGGAGGAGTGACATGGAAGACATGTAGGAGTGACATGGAGTAGCGACATTCTGGACTGACATTCTGGAGTGACATTGATGAGAGATATGGAGGATTGACATAGAGGAGTAACATGAAGGATCTACACGGAGGAGCTACATGGAGGAGGTACATAGGGGAGTGACATGGAAGACATGGAGGAGTGAAATGGAGGTGCAACATGGAAGATCGACATGGAGGATCGACATGGACGATCGATATGGCGCAGTTACATGGAGGAGTGACATGGAGGATCGACATGGATGATCGACATGGATGAGTGACATGGAAGACAGGGAGGAGTGACATGAAGGGGCGACATGGAGGTGTGAAATAGAGGATCGACATGGAGAAGTGACATGGAGGAGGTTTATGGAGGAGTGACATTCTGGAGTGACTTTCTGGAGGGACATTCTGGAGTGACATGGAGGTATTGACATGGAGGAGTGACAAGGAGGAATGATATGGAGGATCTACATAGAGGATTGATATGGAGGAGGGACATGGAGGAGTGACATTCTGGAGTCAAATTCTGGAGTGACATTCTGTAGTGACATGGAGGAGCAACATTCTGGGGTGACATGGAGGAGTGGCATGGAGGAGTGATATGGACGAGCAGGGACGAGCAACATGGAGGATCGACATGGAATCATCACATGGAGGACCGACACAGATGAGGTACATGGGTTAGTGACAAGGAAGACATGGAGGAGTGACATGGTGGAGCACCATGGAGGATCAAAATGGAGGATCGACATGGAGAAGTGACATGGAGGAGTGACAAGAAGGAGTGACATGGAGGAGTCAAAAGGAGGAGTGACATGGAGGATTGATATGGAGGAGCGACATCGAGCAGTGACATGGAAGTGTGACAAGGAGGATCGACATGGAGGATCGACATGGAGGAGTGACATGGAGGAGTGACATGGTGGAGTGATATGGAGGAGTGACATGTAGGATTTACATGGAGGAGTTACATGGAGGAGTGACGTGGAAGACGGAGGAATGCCATGGAGGAGCGCAATAGAGGATCGACATGGAGCAGTGACATGGAGGAGGGACATGAAGGAGTAACAATCTGGAGTTAAATTCTGGAGTGACATTCTGGAGTGACATGGAGGAGTGATATGAAGGAGCAAGGAGGAGCGACATGGAGGACCGACACGAATAAGTGACATGGAGGAGCGACACTGTGGAGTGACATGGAAGATATGGAGGAGTGACATGGAGGAGCAACATGGAGTATCAACATGGAGGATCAACATGGAGGAGTGACTTGGAGGAGCGACATTCTGGAGTGACATTGAGGAGTGAAATGGAGGAGCGACATGGAGGATCGACATGTAGGAGTGACATGGAGGATCGACATTGAGGAGTGGAATGGAGGAGAGACATTGAGGATTGATATAGAGGTGTAACATGAAGGATCTGCATGGAGGAGCTACATGGAGGAGTGACATGGTGGAGTGACATGGAAGACATGGAGTAGTGACATGGTGGAGCAACATGGAGGATCGAAATGGAGGATCGACATGGAGCATTGACATTGAGGAGTGACATGGAAGTGTGACATGTAGGAGTGACATGGAGGATCGACATGGAGGAATGACATGGAGGAGCTCAATAGAGGATCGACATGGAGCAGTGACATGGAGGAGGGACATGAAGGAGTAACAATCTGGAGTTAAATTCTGGAGTGACATTCTGGAGTGACATGGAGGAGCGACATTCTGGATTGACATGGAGGAATGACATGGAGGAGTGATATGAAGGAGCAAGGAGGAGCGACATGGAGGATCGACATGAATAAGTGACATGGAGGAGCGACACGGTGGAGTGACATGGAAGATATGGAGGAGTGACATGGAGGAGCAACATGGAGTATCGACATGGAGGATCAACATGGAGGAGTGACTTGGAGGAGCGCCATTCTGGAGTGACATGGAGGAGTGAAATGGAGGAGCGACATGGAGGATCGACATGTAGGAATGACATGGAGGATCGACATTGAGGAGTGGAATGGATGATTGACATGGGGGACTGACATGTAGGAGTGACATGGAGGATCGAAATGGAAGAGTGACATGGAGGAGCGACATGGAAGAGCGACATGGAAGAGCTACATATAGGTGCGACATCACGGAGCGACATGGAGGTCTGACAATGAGGAGGTACATTCTGGAGGGACAGGGTGGAGCGACATTCTGGAGTGACATGGAGGAGCGACATTCTTGAGTGACATGGAAGATCTACATGGAGGAGTAACATGTAGGATCTAAATGGAGGAGTGACATTGAGGATTGACATGGAGGATCGATATGGAGGATCGAGAAGGAGGAACAACATTGAGGAGAAACATGGAGGACTGACATGGATGAGCAACATGGTAGAGCGACTAGGAGGAGCTACATGGAGGAGCGACATCGCGGAGCGACATGGAGGACTGACATGGAGGAGTGAAATGGAGGAGGAATATGGAGGAGTGACATTCTGGAGTGACTTTCAGGAGGGACATTCTGGAGTGATATGGAGGTATCGACATTGAGTAGTGACATGGAGGAGTGACAAGAAGGACCGACACGGAGGAGTGACATGGAGGAGCTACATGGAGGAGCGACACGGAGGAGTGACATGGAGGAGTGACATGGAGGATTGACATAGAGGTGTAACATGAAGGATCTGCATGGAGGAGCTACATGGAGGAGCGACATGGTGGAGTGACATGGAGGAGTGACATGTAGGATTGACATGGAGGAGTGACATTGAGGAGTGACGTGGAAGACAGAGGAATGACATGGAGGAGCTCAATAGAGGATCGACATGGAGCAGTGACATGGAGGAGGGACATGAAGGAGTAACAATCTGGAGTTAAATTCTGGAGTGACATTCTGGAGTGACATGGAGGAGCGACATTCTGGATTGACATGGAGGAATGACATGGAGGAGTGATATGAAGGAGCAAGGAGTATCGACATGGAGGATCAACATGGAGGAGTGACTTGGAGGAGCGACATTCTGGAGTGACATGGAGGAGTGAAATGGAGGAGCGACATGGAGGATCGAAATGTAAGAATGACATGGAGGATCGACATTGAGGAGTGGAATGGAGGAGCGACATGGAGGGTTGACATGGAGGAGTGACATGGAGGATCGACATGGAAGAATGACATGGAGGATCGACATGGAAGAGCGACATGGAAGATCTACATGGAGGAGCGAGATCACGGAGCGAAATGGAAGACTGACAACGAGGAGGTACATTCTGGAAGAACATGGTGGAGCGACATTCTGGAGTGACATGGAGGAGCGATATAGAAGATCGACATGGAGGAGTAACATGTAGGATCTAAATGGAGGAGTTACATGTAGGATCGACATGGAGGATCGACAAGGAGGAGTGACATTGAGGAGCCACATGGAGGACTGACATGGAGGATCAACATGGAGGAGTCGACATGCAGTATTGACAAGGAGGATTGACATAGAGGAGTGACATCCTACATTTAAATTCTGGTTTGAAATTCTGGAGTAACATGAAGGATCTACAGGGAGAATTGACATGGAGGATCGACATGGAGGAGTATCATGGTTGATCGACATGGAGAAGTGACATGGAGGAGTGACATGGTAGAGATGGAGTAGCGACATGGAGGAGAGATATGGAAGATCGACATGGAGGATCGACATGGAGGAGTGACATTCTGGAGTTAAATCTGGGTTGACATGGAGGAGCGACATTCTGGAGTGACATGGAGGAGCGATATGGATGAGCAAGGAGGAGCGACATGGAGGATCAACATGTGTCGATATGGAAGACATGGAGGAGTGACATGGAGGATCGATGTGGAGGAGTAACAAGGAGGAGCGACATGTAGGATCTACATGGAGGATTAACATGGAGGATCGACATGGAGGAGCGACATAGAGGATCGACACGGAGGAGTGTCAAGGTTGATCGACATGGAGAATTGACATGGAGGAGTGACATTGAGGAGTGACATGGAAGTGTGACATGGAGGAGTGACATGGAGGATCGACATGGAGGAGTGACATGGAGGAGCGACATGGTGGAGTGACATGGAGTAGTGACATGGAGGAGTGACATGGAGGAGTGACATTGTTGATCGACATGGAGGACTGAAATGGAAAAGATACATGGAGAAGCAACATAGAGGATCGACATGGAGAATCGACATGGAGGAGTGACATTGAGGAGTGACATTAAGGAGTGACATGGAGAAGTGACATGGAGGAGGGACATGGAGGAGGGACATTCTGGATTGACATGTAGTAGCGACATCGAGGAGTGACATGGAGGAGCAAGGATGAGCGACATGGTGGATCGACATGGAAGAGTGACATGGAGGATTGATATGGAGGAGGGACATGGAGAAGTGACATTGAGGAGTGACAAGAAGAAGTGACATGGAGGAGCGACATGGAGGAGTGAGATTTAGGATCTACATGGAGGAGCAACATGGAGGAGAGAAATGGAGGAGTGACATAAAGGAGAGACATGGCGTAGTGAGAGGGATGAGTGAGATGTGGGATCGACATGGATGAGTGACCTGGAGGAGCGAAATGGAAAAGACACATGGAGGAGTGACCTGAAGCAGTGACATGGAGGAGCGATATGGCGGAGTTACATGGAGGAGTGACATGGAGGAGCGAAATGGCAGAGTGACATGGATGCGACATTGAGAAGTGTCATGGAGGAGTGACATGGAGGAGAAACTTGGAGGAGCGACAGGGATGATTGACATGGAGGAGCAAGGATTAGCGACATGGAGGATCCACATGGAGGAGTGGCATAGAGGAATGACATTGAGGAGCGACATGGAGGATAGACATGGAGGATTGACATGGAGGAGCGACATGGAGGAGTGACATGTAGGATCGACATGCAGGAGTGGCATGGATGAGTGACAGGGAGGATTGTCATGGAAGACATGGAGGAGTGACATGGAGGAGTTACATGGAGAAGTTATATGTAGGAGTCACAGGAAGGAGGGACAAAGAGGAGCGACATTCTGGGTTGACATTCTGGAGTGACATGGAGGAGTGACATGGAGGAGCAAGGATGAGGGACATGGTGGATCGACATGGAGGAGTGACATGGAGTAGCAAGTTGGAGGAGTGACATGGAGGATCGCCATGGAGAAGCGACATGGAGGAGCGACATCTAGGATCTACATGGAGGAGCAACATCGAGGATTGACATGGAGGAGTGACATGGAGGAGGAAGGAGGAGCGACATGGAGGAGTGACTTGGAGGATTAACATGAAAGAGTGATTTAGAGGAGCGAAATGGAGGAGTGACATGGAGGAGCACCAAGGGGGAGTGAAATGGATGATAGACATGGAGAAGTGACATGGATGATCGACACGGAGGAGCGACATGGAGGATTGAAATGGAGGAGCGACATGGAGGAGCGACATGGAGGAGTGACATGGGGGAGCGACAAGGAGGTGTGACATGGTTGATCGACATGGAGGAGCAACATGGAGGATTGATATGGAGGAGTGACATGGAGGAGAGACATGGAGGAGCGACAAGGAGGAGTGACATGGATGATCGACATGGAGGAGTGTCATTGTTGATCGACATGAAGGACTGAAATGGAAAAGCTACATGGAGGAGTGACATGGAGCATCGACATGGAGGAGTGACATTGAGGAGTGACATTAAGGAGTGACATGGAGGAGTGACTTGGAGGAGGTCAAAGGAGGAGGGACAATTTGGAGTGACAAGGAAGAGCGACATGGAGGATCGACATGTAGTAGAGACATGGAGGAGCGTCATGAAGCAGTGATATGGAGAAGTTACATGGAGGATCGACATGGAGGAGGGAGATTCTGGATTGACATGGAGTAGCGGCATCGAGGAGTGACATGGAGGAGAAAGGATGAGCAACATGGAGGAGTGACATGAAGGATCAACATGGAGGAGCGACATGGATTATCGACATGGAAGAGTGAAGGGAAGGAGGGACATGGAGGAGCGACCTTCTGGTTTGAAATTCTGGATTGACATTCTGTAGTGACATGTAGGAGTGACATTCTGGAGTGACATGGAGGATCAAACCCGAGGAGTGACATGGAAGACATGGAGGTGTGACATGGAGGATCGACATTGAGTAGTGACTTGGAGTAGTGACAAGGAGGGTTGACATGGAGGAGTGACATGGAAGACAGGAAGGAGTGACATGGAGGGGAGATATGGAGGTGTGAAATAGAGGATTGACATGGAGGAGTGACATGGAGGAGGTTTATGTAGGTGTGACATTCTGGAGTGACTTTCTGGAGGGACATTCTGGAGTGACATGATGGTATCGACATGGAGGAGTGACAAGGAGGAGTGATATGGAGAATCTACATAGAGGATTGACACTGAGGAGGGACATAGAGGAGTGACATTCCAGAGTCAAATTCTGGAGTGACATTCTGGAGTGACATGGAGGAGCAACATTCTGGGGTGACATGGAGGAGTGACATGGAGGAGTGACATGGAGGAGTGATATGGATGAACAGGGACGAGCAACATGGAGGATCGACATGGAATAGTCACATGGAGGACTGACACGGATGAGGTACATGGGGGAGTGATATTGGAAGACATGGAGGAGTTACATGGTGGAGCAACATGGAGGATCAAAATGGAGGATCGACATGGAGCATTGACATGGAGTAGTGACATGGAGGATCGATATGGAAGAGCGACATCGAGCATTGACATGGAAGTGTGACATGGAGGAGCGAAATAGAGGATCGACATGTGTCAACATGGAAGACATGGAGAAGTTTCATGGAGGATCGACATTGAGCAGTGACATGGAGGAGTGACAAATTGGAGCGACATGGAGGAGTGACATGGAAGATCGACATGAAGGAGTAACATGTAGGATCTAAATGGAGGAGTGACCTGGAGGATCGACATGGAGGAGTGACATGGAGGATTAACAAGGGGGAGTGACATTCTGGAGTGACATGGAGGAGCAACATTCTGGGGTGACATGGAGGAGCGACATGGATGATCGACATGGAGTATTGACAAGGTGGATCGACATGGAGGATCGAGATGTGTCGACATGAAAGACATGGAGGAGTGACATGGAGGAGTTACATTTTGGAGGGACATTCTGGAGGGACTTTCTGGAGTGACATGGAGGAGCGACATTCTGGAGTGACATTTTGGAATGACATTGATGAGAGATATGGAGGATTGACATAGAGGATCAACATGGAGGAGTGACATGGAGGAGCGACATGGAGGAGTGACATGGAGGAGTGACATGTAGTATTGACATGGAGGAGTTACATAGAGGAGTGACGTGGAAGAAAGGGAGTAGTGACATGGAGGAGCGAAACGGAGGAGCGAAAAAGAGGATCGACATGGAGGATCGACATGGAGGAGTGACATGGAGGAGGGACATGGAGGAGTGACATTCTGGAGTGCCAATCTGGAGGGACATTCTGGAGTGATATGGAGGAGCGACATGGAGGAGGGACATGGAAGAACGACATGGAGGAGTTGTATAGAGGAGCAAGGAGGAGCGACATGGAGGATAAACATGGAGGAGTGACTAGGAGGAGAATCATAGAAGAGTTACATGGAGGAGCTACATGAGGAGCAACATCACGGAGTGACTTGGAGGACTGACATGGAGGAATGACATTCTGGAGGAACATGGAGGAGCGACATTCTGTAGTGACACGTAGGAGCAACATTCTGGAGTGACATGGAGGAGCGACATGGAAGATCGACATGTAGGAGTGACATGGAGGAGTGATATGGAGGAGTGACACGGAGGAGAGACATGGAGGATTGACATTAGTAGCTACATAGATGATAGACATGGAGGAGCAACAAGATGGATCGACATGGAGGAGTGACATGGAGGAGTGACATGGTAGAGATGGAGGAGTGACATGGAGGAGAGACATGGAAGATCGACATGGAGGATCAACATGGATGAGTGAAATGGTAGAGATGGAGGAGTGAAATGGAGGAGAGATATGGAAGATCGACATGGAGGATCGACATGGAGGAGTGACATTCTGGAGTAAAATCTGGATTGACATTTTGAAGTGACATTTTTAAGTGACATGGAGAAGTGACATGGTGGAGTGATATGGATGAGCGAGGAGGAGCAATATGGAGGATCGAGATGTGTCGACATGGAAGAAATGGAGGAGTGACATGGAGGATCGACATTGAGCAGTGACATGGAGGAGTTACAAAGAGGAGCGACATGGAGGAGTGACATGGAGGAGTAACATTTTGGAGGGACATTCTGGAGGGACATTCTGGAGTGACATAGAGGAGCGACATTCTGGAGTGACATGGAAGAACGACATGGAGGAGTGATATGGTGGAGCAAGGAGGAGTGACATGGAGGAGCGACATGGAGGTGTTAAATAGCGGATCGACATGGAGGAAGAGGGACATGGTGGAGTGATGTTCTGGAGTTACATTCTAGAGTAATATTCTGGAGTGACATGTAGAAACGTCATTCTGGAATGACATGGAGGAGCAACAGGGAGGAGTTATATGGATGATCAAGGAGGAGCGACATGGACGATCGACATGGAGTAGTCACATGGAGCATCGACATGAAGGAACAATATGGAGCAGTGACATGGTAGAAATGGAGGAGTTACATGGAGTAGAGACATGGAAGATCGAGATGGAGGATCATCATGGAAAAGTAACATGGATGAGTGACAAGAGGAGCGTCATGGAGGAGCAACATGGAGGATCGACATGGAGGAGCGACGTGGAGGAGCAACATTGAGGAGCGACATGGAGGACTGACATGGAGGATCGACATGGATGGCTGACATTGAGTATTGACATGGAGAAAGGACATGGAGGAGTGACATTATTGAATGACATGGAGGAGGGACATGGAGGAGTGACATTCTGGAGTTAAATTTTGGAGTGACATTCCGGAGTGACATGTAGGAGCGACATTCTGGAGTGACATGGAGGAGATATATGGAGGAGCAAGGAGGAGCGACATATGGGATCAACATGGAGTAGTGACATGGAGGAGCGACAATGAGGAGTGACATGGAAGACATGGAGGAGTGACATGGAGGAACAACATGGAGAATCGACATGGAGGATCGACATGGAGGATGGACATGGAGGAGTGACTTTCTGGAGTTAAATTCCGGCGTGACATACTGGAGTGACATTGAGGAGCGACATTCTGGAGTGACATGGAGGAGCAACATGGAGGAGTGACATGGAAGACATGGAGTAGTGACATGGAGGATCGAAATAGAGGATTGACATATAGGAGGGACATGGAGGAGTGACATTGAGGAGCGACATGGAGGAGTGACCGGGAGGAGTGACATTCTGGAGTGACATTCTGGAGGGACATTCTGGAGCGACATGGAAGATCGACATGGAGGATTAACATGAAGGATCTACATGGAGGAGCGACATGGAGGAGGTACATGAGGGAGTGACGTGGAAGACATAGAGGAGTGACATGGAGTAGCAACATGGAGGAGTAACAAGTAGGAGCAACATGGTGGAGTGTCATGTAGGATCAACATGGAGGAGTGACATGGAGGAGTGACATGGTAGAAATGGAGGAGTGACATGGAGGAGAGACGTGGAAGATAGACATGGAGGATCGACATGGAGGAATAACATGGAGTGACAAGGAGGAGTAACAAGGAGGAGTGACATGGGAGAGCGACATGGAAGAGCTACATGGAGGAGCGACATCGCGGAGTGACATGGGGGACTGACATGGAGGAGTGACATTCTAGGGTGACATTCTGGAGGGATGTTCTGGAGTGACATGGAGGAGCGACATGGAAGATCGACATGGAGGATAAACATAAAGGATCTACATGGAGGAGCGACATGGAGGAGGTGTATGAGGGAGTGACATGGAAGACATGGATGAGTGACATGGAGTAGCAATATGGAGGATCAACAAGGACGATCGACATGGAGCAATGCCATGGAGGAGTGACAAGGAGAAGCGACATGGAGGAGTGACATGGAGGATCAACATGGAGGAATGACAAGAGGAGCGTCATGGAGGAGCAACATTGAGGAGCAAACATGAAGGACTGAAATGGAGATTAGACATGGATGACTGACATTGAGGATCGACATGGAGAAAGGACATGGAGGAGTTACATTCTGGAGTTAAATTCTTGAGTGACATTCTGGATTGACATGGATGAGGGTCATGGAGGAGTGACATTCTGGAGTTAAATTTTGGAGGGACATTCTGGAGTGACATGGAGGAGTGATATGGAGGAGCAAGGAGGAGCAACACGGAGGAGTGACATTCTGGAGGGACATTCTGGAGTGACACGGAGGAGCGACATGGAGGAGGTACATGGGGGAGTGACATGGAAGACATGGAGGAGTGATATGGAGGAACAACATGGAGTATCGACATGGAAGATTGACATGGATCAGTTTCATGGAGGAGTGACAAGTAGGAGTGTAATGGTGGGGTAACATTGAGGAGCGACATTGAGGACTGACATGCAGGATCGACATAGAGACGTGACAAGGAGGATCGACATGGAGGATTGACACTGAGGAAGGATATGGAGGAGTGACATTCTGGAGTTAAATTCTGGAGTGTCATTCTGGAGTGACATTGAGGAGCAACATTCTGGAGTGACATGGAGGAGCAACATGGAGGACTGATATGGAGGAGCAAGGAGGAGCGACATGGAGGAATGACATGGAAGTGAGACATGGAGGAGTGAAATGGTGGAGAGACATGGAAGATCGACATGGAGGATCGTCATGGAGGAGTAACATGTAGTAACAAGAGGAGTGTCATGGAGGAGCAACATGTAGTACCGACTTGGAGGAGCGACGTGGAGGATTGACATGGAGAAAAGATATGGGGGAGTGACATTCTGGAGGTAAATTCTGGAGTGACATTCTGGAATAGAATGGAGGAGGGACACGGAGGAGTGACATTCTGGAGTTAAATTTTGGAGTGACATTCTGGAGTGACATGGCGGAGTGACATGGAGGAGTGACATGTAGCATTGACATGGAGGAGTTACATGGAGGAGTGACATGTAGCATTGACATGGAGGAGTTACATAGAGGAGTGATATGGAGGAGCAAGGAGGAGCGACATGTAGGATAAACATGGGGGACTGACTAGGAGGAGCGACATTCTGGAGTGACATGGAGGAGCGAAATGGAGGATCGAGATGGAGGAGTGACATGGAGGAGAAACATAGTAGAGTTACATGGAGAAGCTACATGAGGAGCAACATCACGTAGCGATTTGGAGGACAGACATGGAGGAATGACATTCTGGAGGGACATGGAGGAGCGACATTTTGGAGTGACATGGAGGAGCGACATTCTGGAGTGACATGGAAGACATGGAGCTGTTACATGGTGCATCAGCATGGAGGATCGAAATGGAGGATCGACATGGAGGTGCGACATCGAGCAGTGACATGGAAGTGTGACATGGAGGAGAGACATTGAGGATAAACATGGAGGAGTGACATGTAGGAGCGACATGGCGGAATGACATGGAGGAGTGACATGGAGGATTGACATGGAGGAGTTACATAGAGGTGTGACGTGGAAGAAAGGGAGGAGTGACATGGAGGAGCGACATGGAGGAGCAAAATAGAGGATTGACATGGAGGAGTGACATAGAGGAGGGACATGGAGGAGTGAAATTCTGGAGTGACATGGAGGAGGGACATGGAGGAGTAACTTGGAGGATCTAAATGGAGGAGTGACATGGAGGATTGACATGGAGGAATGACACAGAGGATCGAAATAGAGAAGTGACAGTAAGGAGTGACATTGAAGACAGGGAGGAGTGACATGTAGGAGCGACATGGAGGACTGACATGGAAGATCAACATGGAGGAGTGACATGGAGGAGTAACATGGAGGATTGACATGGAGTAGTGACAGTGACATTGAAGACAGGGAGGAGTGGTATGGAGGATCGACATGGAGGAGCGACATTGAGAAGAGACATGGAGGACTGACATGAAAGATCAACATGGAGGAGTGACATGGAGGAGTGGCATGGTAGACATAGAGGAGTGACATGGAGGAGAGACATGGAGGATCGACATGGAGGATCGACACGGAGTGACATGGAGGAGTGACATGGAAGTGTGACGTGGAAGAAAGTGAGGAGTGACATGGAGGAGCGACATGGAGGAGCGAAATAGAGGATCGACATGGAGGAGTGACATAGAGGAGGGACATGGAGGAGTGAAATTCTGGAGTGACATGGAGAAGCGATATGGAGGTGGGACATGGAGGAGTAACTTGGAGGATCTAAATGGAGGAGTGACATAGAGGAACGACATGGAGGATCAACATTGAGGAGCGACCTTGAGGAGCGACATGGAGGAGTGACATGCAGGATCGACATGGAGCAGTGACATGGAGGAGATACATTGAGTAGAGACATGGAGTAGTGACATTCTGGAGTGACATGGAGGAGCGACATGGATGATTGATATTGAGGAGCACAGAGGAGAAACACGGAGGATCGACATTGAGGAGTGACATGGAGGAGCGACACGGAGGAGTGACATGGATGATTGACATTGACTAGTTACATGGAGGACTGACTAGTAGGAGCGACATGGAGTAGTGACAGGGAGGAGTGACATTCTGGAGAGACATTCTGGAGGTAAATTCTGGAGTGACATCGAGGAGCAACATGAAGGACCTAATTGGAGGAACGACATGGAGGAGTGACAAGGAGGAGCAAGGTTGAGCGACATGGAGGATCGAAATGGAGTAGAGACATTGAGGAGCGGCATTAAGTAGTGACATGGAGGAGTGACATGGAGGAGCGACATGCAGGAGTGACATTGAAGAGTGACATGGAGGATTGTCATGGAAGACATGGAGGAGTGACATGGAGGAGTTACATGGAGGAGTTACACGGAGGAGTCACAGGAAGGAGGGACATGAAGGAGCGACATTCTGGGTTGACATTCTGGAGTGACATTCTGGATTGACATGGAGGAGTGACATGGAGGAGCAAGGATGAGCAAGGATGAGCAAGGATGAGCGACATGGTGGATCGACATGGAGGAGAGACATGGAGTAGCAACATGGAGGAGTGACATGGAGGATCGACATGGAGTAGCAACATGGAGGAGTGACATGGAGGAGTGACATGGAGGAGAGACATGGAGTAGCAACATGGAGGAGTGACATGGAGGAGAGACATGGAGTAGCAACATGGAGGAGGGACATTTTGGAGTGACAAGGAGGAGCGACATGGAGGAGTGACATGGAGGAGCAAGGATGAGCGACATAGAGTATCGAAATGAAGTAGAGACATGGAGGAGCAGCATTAAGCAGTGACATGGAGGAGTGACATGGAGGAACGACATGCAGGATCGACATTGAGGAGTGACATGGAGGAGCAAGGAGGAGCGACATGGAGGAGTGACACGGAGGAGCGACAAGGAGGAGTGACATGGATGATCGACATGGAGGAGCGACATGGAGGATTGAAATGGATGATCGACATGGAGGAGCGACATGGAGGATTGATATGGAGGATTGACATGGAGGAGTGACATGTAGGATCGACATGTAGGAGTGACATGGATGAGTGACATGGAGGATTGTCTTGGAATACATGGAGGAGTGACATGGAGGAGTTACATGGAGGAGTTACACGGAGGAGTCACAGGAAGGAGGGACATGGAGGAGCGACATTCTGGGTTGAAATTCTGGAGTGAAATGGAGGAGCGACATGGAAGAGTGACATGTAGGATCGACTTGCAGGAGTGACATGGAAGGGTGAAATGGAGGAGTGTCATGGAAGACATGGAGTCGTGACATGGAGGAGTTACATTGAGGAGTCACAGGAAGGAGGGACATGGAGGAGCAATATTCTGGGTTGACATTCTGGAGTGACATTCTGGAGTGACATGGAGGAGCGACATTCTGGAGTGTCATAGAGGAGCCACATGGAGGAGTGACATTGAGCAGTGACATGTTGGCGTGACATGGAGGAGTGACATGAAAGATATATATGGAGGAGTTACAAGGAAGACATGGATGAGTGACATGGAGGAGCGACATGTATGATCGACATAGAGGATCGACATAGAGGATCGACATGGAGGAGAAACATGGAGGAGGGACAAGGAGGAGTGACATACTGGAGTGACATTCTGGAATGACATGGAGGAGCGACATTCTGGAGTGACATGGAGGAGCATGGAGGATCGACATGGAGCAGTGATATGAAGGAGTGACATGGAGGAGTGACATGGAGGAGCGACATGGAGGATAGACATGGAGGATTGACATGGAGGAGCGACATGGAGGAGTGACATGTAGGATCGACATGCAGGACTGACATGGAGGAGTGACATGGAGTAGTGTCATGGAAGACATGGAGTCGTTACATGGAGGTGTTACATTGAGGAGTCACAGGAAGGAGGGACATGGAGGAGCGACATTCTGTGTTGACATTCTGGAGCAACATTCTGGAGTGACATGGAGAAGCGACATTCAGGAGTGACATATAGGAGCGACATGGAGGAGTGACTTTGATCAGTGACATGTCGGCGTGACATGTAGGAGAGACATGGAGGATCGACATGGAGGAGTGACATGGAAGAGTGACATGGAGGATCGACATGAAGGAGTGACATGGAAGAGTGACATGGAGGATCGAGATGAAGGAGTCGACATGGAGGAGTCACATTCTACAGTTAAATTCTGGAGTAAAATTCTGGAGTGATATGTAGGATCTAAATGTAGGAGAAACAAGGTGGATCGACATGGAGGAGTGACATGGAGGAGTGACATGGTAGAGAGGGAGGAATGACATTGAGGAGAGACATGGAAGATCGACATGGAGGAGTGACATTCTGGAGTTAAATCTGGATTGACATTCTGGAGTGACATGGAGTAGTGACATTCTGGAGTAACATGGTGGATTGATATGGATGAGCAAGAAGGAGCGACATGGAGGATCGACATGTGTCGACATGGAAGACATGGAGGAGTGACATGGAGGATCGACATTGAGCAGTGACATGGAGAAGTGACAAAGAGGAGCCACATGGAGGAGTGACATGAAGGAGTTACATTTTGGAGGGACATTCTGGAGGGATATTCTGGAGTGACATGGAGGAGCGACATTCTGGAGTGACATTCTGGAGTGACATTGATGAGTGATATGGAGGATTGACATAGAGGAGTAATATGAAGGATCTACATGGAGGAGCTACATAGAGGAGCAACATGGAGGATCGAAATGGAGGATCGACATGGAGCTATGACATGGAGGAGTGAAAAGGAGGAGCGACATGGAGGAGTAACAAGGAGGAGCGACATGGAGGATCGACAAGGAGGAGCGACATCGAGCAGTGACATGGAAGTGTGACATGGAGGAGTGACATTGAGGATCAACAAAGAGGAGTGACGTGGAAGAAAGGGAGGATTGACATTGAGGAGCAACATGGAGGAACGAAATAAAGGATCAACATGGAGGAGTGACATAGAGGAGGGTCATGGAGGAGTGACATTCTGGAGTGAAATGGAGGATCGACATGGAGGAGCGACATCGAGGAGAAAACATAGAAGAGTTACATGGAGGAGCTACATGAGGAGCAACATCACGGAGTGACTTGGAGGACTGACATGGTGGAATGACATTCTGGAGGGACATGGAGGAGCGACATTGTGGAGTGACATGGAGGAGCGACAATCTGGAGTGAAGTTCTGGAGGGACATTCTGGAGTGACATGGAAGAGCAACATGGAGGAGGGACATGGAGGAGTAACATTCTGGAGTTAAATTCTGGAATGACATTCTGGAGTGTCATGGAGGAGCGACATTCTGGAGTGACATGGAAGAACGACATGGAGGAGTGATATTGAGGAGCAAGGAGGAGTGACATGGAGGATAAACATGGAGGAGTGACTGGGAGGAGAAACATAGAAGAGTTATATGGAGGAGCTAAATGTGTTGACGTGTCGACATGGAGGAGTGACATGAAGAATCGACATTGAGCAGTGACATGGAGGAGTGACAAAGAGGAGCGACATGGAGGAGTCACATGGAGGAGTGACATTTTGGAGGGACATTCTGGAGGGACATTTTGTAGTGACATTTATGAGAGATATGGAGAGATTGACATACAGGAGTAACATTAAGGATCTACATGGAGGAGCTACATGGAGGAGGTACATAGGGGAGTGACATGGAAGACATGGAGCAGTGAAATGGAGGAGCGACATGGAGGAGCGACATGGAGGACCGACATGGAGGAGTGACATGGAGGAGTGACATGGAGGATCGACATGGAGGAGCGACATCGAGGAGAAAACATAGAAGAGTTACATGGAGGAGCTACATGAGGAGCAACATCACGGAGCGACTTGGAGGACTGACATGGTGGAATGACATTCTGGATGGACATGGAGGAGCGACATTGTGGAGTGACATGGAGGAGCGACATTCTGGAGTGACATGGAGGAGCGACATGGAAGATCGACATGGAGGAGTAACATGAAAGATCTACATGGAGGAGTTACATAGAGGATAGACATGGAGGAGCGTCATTGAGGATCGACATGGAGGAGCGACATTGAGGAGTGACTTTCTGGAGCGACATTCTGGAGTGACATAAAGGAGCAACATTCTGGAGTGACATTGAGTAGCGACATGGAAGATCGACATGGAGGAGTAACATGTGGGTCTACATGGAGGAGTGACAAGGAGGATCGACATGGATGACAAAGAGGAGCAACATGGATGAGCGACATTGAGTACTGACATTCTGGAGGGACATGGAGGAGCAACATTCTGGAGTGACATGGAGGAGCGAAATGGAAGATCAACATGGAGGAGTAACGTAGGATCTAAATGTAGGAGTGACATGTAGGATAGACATGGAGGATCGACAAGGAAGAGCAACATTGAGGAGCAACATGGAGGACTGACATGGAGGATCAACATGGAGGAGTCGACATGGACAAGGAGGACTGACATGGAGGAGTGACATCCTACAATTAAATTCTGGAGTGAAATTCTGGAGTGACATGTAGGATCTACATGGAGGATTAACATGGAGGATCGACATGGAGGAGCGACATAGAGGATCGACATGGAGGAGTGTCAAGGTTGATCGACATGGAGAATTGACATGGAGGAGTGACATGGTAGAGATGGAGGAGTGACATGGAGGAGAGACATGGAAGATCGTCATGAAGGAGTGACATTCTGGAGTTAAATCTGGATTGAAATGGAGGAGCGACATTCTGGAGTGACATGGAGGAGCAACATGGTGGAGTGATATGGATGAGCAAGGAGGAGCGACATGGAGGATCAACATGTGTCGTAATTGAAGACATGGAGGAGTGACATGGAGTAGCGACATGGAGGAGTGACATGGTGGAGCAACATGGAGGATCGAAATGGAGGATCGATGTGGAGGAGTAACAAGGAGGAGCGACATTGAGGATCGACATGGAGGAGCGACATCAAGCAGTGACATGTAGGAGTGACATTCTGGAGTTAAATCTGGAGTGATATTCTGGAGTGACATGGAGGAGCGACATTCTGGAGTGACATGGAGTAGCGACATGGTGGAGTGATATGGAGGAGCAAGGAGGAGCCACACGGAGGATCGACATGTGTCGACATGGAATACATGGAGGAGTGATATGGAGGATCGACATGGAGGATCGACATGGAGCAGCGACATGGAGGAGTGACATGGAGAAGCGACATGGAGGATCGACATGGCGGACTTACATGCAGGACTGACATGGAAAACAGGGAGGAGTGACATGGAGGGGCGACATGGAGGTGTGAAATAGAGGATCGATATGGAGGAGGTATATGGAGGAGTGACATTCTGGAGTGACTTTCCTGAGGGACATTCTGGAGTGACATGGAGGTATCGACATGGAGGAGTGACAAGGAGGAGTTATATGGAGGATCAACATAGAGGATTGACATGGAGGAGGGACATGGAGGAGTGACGTTCTGGAGTTAAATTCTGGAGAGACATTCTGGATTGACATGGAGGAGCGGCATTCTGGGGTGACATGGAGGAGATAAATGGAGGAGTTATATGGAGGAGCAGGGATGAGAGACATAGAGGATGGACATGGAATAGTCACATGGAGGAGCAACACGAGGAGTGACATGGAACACATGGTGGAGTGACATTGAGGATCGACATTGAGGATCGAAATGGAGGATCGAAATGAAACAGTGACATGGAGGAGTGACATGGAAGTGTGTCATGGAGGAGTGACATGGAGGATCGACATGGAGTTACATGGTGGAGCGACATGGCACATTGACACGGAGGAGCGACATGGCGGAGTTTCATGGAGGAGTAACATGAAACATGGAGGATTGACGTGGAAGACAGGGAGGAGGACTGACATGGATGATCAACATGGAGGAGTGACATGGAGGAGGGACATGGAGGAGTAACATTCTGGAGTTAAATTCTGGAGTGACATTCTGGAGTGACATGGAGGAATGACATGGAGGATCGACATGGAGGAGCGACATTGAGGATCGACAATGAGGATCGACATTGAGGAGCTACATGGAGGAGCTACGTGGAAGAGTGACATGGACGTCTGACAACGAGGAGGTACATTCTGGAAAGACAGGGTGGAGCGACATTCTGGAGTGACATGGAGGAGCGACATTCTGGATTGACATGGAAGATCGACATGGAGAAGTAACATGTAGGATTGACATGGAGGAGCGATATGGAGGATCGACAAGGAGGAGCAACATTGAGGAGCAACATGGAGGACTGACATGGAGGAGTGATATTGATGACAACGAGGAGTGACATGGAGGGTCGACATGGAGGAGTGACATTGAGGAGGAATATGGTGGAGTGACATTCTGGAGTGACTTTCAGGAGGGACATTCTGGAGTGACATGGAGGTATCGACATTGAGTAGTGACATGGAGGAGTGACAAGAAGTAGCGACACGGAGGAGTGACATGGAGGAGCAACATGGAGGATTGACAAAGAGGTGTAATATGAAGGATCTGCATGGAGGAGCTAAATGGAGGAGGTACATGGGGGAGTGAAATGGAAGACATGGAGTAGTGACATGGTGGAGCAACATGGAGGATCGAAATGGAGGATCGACATGGAGCATTGACATGGAGGATCGACATGGAGGAGTGACTTTCAGGAGGGACATTCTGGAGTGACAATGAGGTATCGACATTGAGTAGTGACATGGAGGAGTGACAAGAAGGAAAGATACGGAGGTGTAACATGAAGGATCTGCCTGGAGGAGCTACATGGAGGAGGTACATGGGGGAATAAAATGGAAGACATGGAGGAGTGACATGGTGGAGTGACATGGAAGACATGTAGTAGTGATATGGTGGAGCAACATGGAGGATCGAAATCGAGGATCGACATGGAGCAGTGACATGGAGGATTGAAATGGAGGAGCGACATGGTGGAGTGACATGGAGGAGTGACATGTAGGATTGACATGGAGGAGTTACATGGAGGAATGACGTGGAAGACAGGGAGGAATGACATGGAGGAGCGCAATAGAGGATCGACATGGAGCAGTGACATGGACGAGGGACATGGAGGTTTAACAATCTGGAGTTAAATTCTGGAATGACATTCTGGAGTGACATGGAGGAGCGACAATCTGGAGTGACATAGAGGAATGACATAGAGGAGTGATATGGAGGAGCAAGGAGGAGCGACATGGAGGATCGATATGAATAAGTGACATGGAGGAGCGACACGGTGGAGTGACATGGAAGACATGGAGCAGTGAAATGGAGGAGCAACATCGAGGAACGACATGGAGGATCGACATGGAGGAGTGACATGGAGGAACAACATGGAAGAGCGACATGGAGGAACTACATGGAGGAGCAACATGGTAGAGCGACTAGGAGGAGCTACATGGAGGAGCGACATCGCGGAGCGACATGGAGGACTGACATGGAGGAGTGACGTGGAGGAGTGATATGGAAGACAGGGAGGAGTGACATGGAGGGTCGACATGGAGGAGTGACATGGAGGAGGAATATGGAGGATTGACATTCTCGAGTGACTTTCAGGAGGGACATTCTGGAGTGACATGGAGGTATCGACATTGAGTAGTGACATGGAGGAGTGACAAGAAGGAGCGACACGGAAGAGTAACATGGAGGAGCAATATGGAGGATTGACAGAGAGGTGTAACATGAAGGATCTGCATGGAGGAGCTACATGGAGGAGTGACATGGTGGAGTGACATGGAAGACATGGAGTAGTGACATGGTGGAGCAACATGGAGGATCGAAATGGAGGATCGACATGGAGCAGTGACATGGAGGAGCGACATGGTGGAGTGACATGGAGGAGTGACATAGAGGAGTGACATGGAGGAGCGACATTCTGGAGTGACATGGAGGAGTGAAATGGAGGAGCGACAAGGAGGAGTGACATGGAGGAGTGACATGGAGGAGCGACATGGAAGAGCGACATGGAGGAGTGACATGGAGGAGCAACATAGAGGTTTGACATAGAGGTGTAACATGAAGGATCTGCATGGAGGAGTGACATGGTGGAGTGACATGGAAGACATGGAGTAGTGACATGGTGGAGCAACATGGAGGATCGAAATGGAGGATTGACATAGAGCAGTGACATGGAGGAGTGACATGTTGGATCCACATGGAGGAATGACATGGAGGATCGACATGGAGGAGCGACATTGAGGATCGACAATGAGGATCGACATTGAGGAGCTACATGGAGGAGCTACGTGGAAGAGTGACATGGACGTCTGACAACGAGGAGGTACATTCTGGAAAGACAGGGTGGAGCGACATTCTGGAGTGACATGGAGGAGCGAAATTCTGGATTGACATGGAAGATCGACATGGAGGAGTAACATGTAGGATCGACATGCAGGATTGACATGGAGGAGTGACATGGAGGAGTGTCATGGAAGACATGGAGCAGTGACATGGAGGAATTACTTGGAGAAGTCACAGGAAGGAGGGACATGGAGGAGCAACATTCTGGGTTGACATTCTGGAGTGACATGGAAGATCGAAATTCTTGAGTGACATGGAGGAGTGACATGGAGGCACAAGGATGTGCGACATGGTGGATCGACATGGAGGAGTGACATGGAGGATTGATATGGAGGAGTGACATGGAATAGCAAGTTGGAGGAGTGACATGGAGGATCGACATGGAGGAGCGACATGGAGGAGGGACATGGAGTAGCTACATTCTGGGTTGACATTCTGGAGTGACATGTAGGAGTTACATTCCGGAGTGACATGGAGGAGTGACATTCTGGAGTGACATGGAGGAGTGACATTCTGGAGTGACATGGAGGAGTGAAATGGAGGAGCGACAAGGAGGAGTGACATGGAGGAGTGACATGGAGGAGCGACATGGAAGAGCGACATGGAGGAGTGACATGGAGGAGCAACATAGAGGTTTGACATAGAGGTGTAACATGAAGGATCTGCATGGAGGAGTGACATGGTGGAGTGACATGGAAGACATGGAGTAGTGACATGGTGGAGCAACATGGAGGATCGAAATGGAGGATTGACATAGAGCAGTGACATGGAGGAGTGACATGTTGGATCCACATGGAGGAATGACATGGAGGATCGACATGGAGGAGCGACATTGAGGATCGACAATGAGGATCGACATTGAGGAGCTACATGGAGGAGCTACGTGGAAGAGTGACATGGACGTCTGACAACGAGGAGGTACATTCTGGAAAGACAGGGTGGAGCGACATTCTGGAGTGACATGGAGGAGCGAAATTCTGGATTGACATGGAAGATCGACATGGAGGAGTAACATGTAGGATCGACATGCAGGATTGACATGGAGGAGTGACATGGAGGAGTGTCATGGAAGACATGGAGCAGTGACATGGAGGAATTACTTGGAGAAGTCACAGGAAGGAGGGACATGGAGGAGCAACATTCTGGGTTGACATTCTGGAGTGACATGGAAGATCGAAATTCTTGAGTGACATGGAGGAGTGACATGGAGGCACAAGGATGTGCGACATGGTGGATCGACATGGAGGAGTGACATGGAGGATTGATATGGAGGAGTGACATGGAATAGCAAGTTGGAGGAGTGACATGGAGGATCGACATGGAGGAGCGACATGGAGGAGGGACATGGAGTAGCTACATTCTGGGTTGACATTCTGGAGTGACATGTAGGAGTTACATTCCGGAGTGACATGGAGGAGTGACATTCTGGAGTGACATGGAGGAGTGACATGGAGGAACAAGGATGAGCGACATGGTGGGTCAACATGGAGGTGTGACATGGAGTAGCAACTTGTAGGAGTGACATGGAGGATCGACATGGATGAGTGACATTGAGGCACTCCTCAATGTTGACATTAAGGAGTGACATGGAGGAGAGACTTGGAGGAGGGACATGGAGGAGGGACATTTTGGAGTGACGAGGAGGAGCGACATGGAGGAGTGACATGGAGGAGCAAGGATGAGCGACATGGAGGATCGACATGGAGTAGAGACATGGAGGAGCAGCTTAAAGCAGTGACATGGAGGAGTGACATGGAGGAGCGACATGCAGGATCGACATGGAGGAGTGACATGGAGCAGTGACTTGCAGGATAAACATGAAGGAGTGACATGGAGGATCAACATGGAGTAGCGACATGGAGGAGTAAAATGGAGGAGCAACATGAAGGAGCGAAATGGAGGAGTGACATGGAGGATTGATATGGAGTAGCGACATGGAGGAGTGACATGGAGGAGTGACATGGAGGAGCGACATTGAGGAGTGACAAGAAGAAGAGACATGTAGGAGTGACATGGAGGAGTGTCATGGAAGACATGGAGTAGTGACATGGAGGAGTTACATTGAGGAGTCACAGGAAGTAGGTACATAGAGGAGCGACATTCTGGAGTGACATGTAGGATCGACATGCAGGAGTGACATGGAGGAGTGACATGGAGGAGTGACATCTCGGATCGACATGCAGGAGTGACATGGAGGAGTGTCATGGAAGACATGGAGTAGTGACATGGAGGAGTTGCATTGAGGAGTCACAGGAAGGAGGAACATAGAGGAGCAACATTCTGGAGTGACATGGAGGAGCAAGGATGAGGGACATGGTGGATCGACATGGAGGAGTGACATGAAGTAGCAAGTTGGAGGAGTGACATGGAGGATCGATATGGAGAAGCGACATGGAGGAGCAACATCTAGGATCTACATTGAGGATAGACATGGAGAAGTGACATGGAGGAGCGACATCTAAGATCTACATGGAGAAGCAACATGGAGGAGTAAAATGGATGAGTGACATGGAGCATCGACATGGAGGAGCAACTTGGAGGAGTGACATGGAGGATCGACATGGAGAAGCGACATGGAGCATTGACATGGAGGAGTGACATTGAGGAGTGATATGCAGGATCGACATGGGGATTGACATGGAGGAGCGACATGGAGGAGTGACATGTAGGATCGACATGCAGGAGTGACATGGAGGAGTGTCATGGAAGACATGGAGTAGTGACATGGAGGAGTGACATTGAGGAGTCACAGGAAGGAGGGACATGGAGGAGCAACATTCTGGGTTGACATTCTGAAGTGACATGGAAGAACGACATTCTGGAGTGACATAGAGGAGCGACATGGAGGAGTGACATTGAGCAGTGACATGTCGGAGTGACATGGAGGAGTGACATGGAAGATCGACTTAGAGGAGTGACAAGGAAGACATGGATGAGTGACATGGAGGAGCGACATGTATGATCGACATAGAGGATTGACATGGAGGATCGACATGGAGGAGTGACATGAAGGATCAACATGGAGGATCGAGATGGAGGATGACATGGAGGGACAAGGAGGAGTGACATACTGGAGTGACATTCTTGAGTGACATTCTGGAATGACATGGAGGAGCGACATTCTGGAGCGACATGGAGGAGCAACATTGAGGAGTGCCATGGAGGAGCATTGAGGATCGACATGGAGCAGTGATATGAAGGAGTGACAAGGAGCAGTAACATGGAAGAGCGAAATGGAGGAGTGACATGTAGGATCGACATGCAGGAGTGACATGGAGGAGTGACATGGAGGAGTGTCATGGAAGACACGGAGGAGTAACATGGAGGAATTACTTGGAGGAGTCACAGGATGTCTCCATGTCTATCCTCCATTGATTGACATGGAGGAACAACATGGAGGAGCGACATGTAGGATCGACATGCAGGAGTGACATGGAGGTATGACATGGAAGAGTAACATGGAGGAGTAAGGATGAACGACATGGACGATCGACATGGAGGAGTGACATTTAGGATCGACATGCAGAAGTGACATGGAGTGACAGGAGGAGTGTCTTGGAAGACACAGGAAGGAGGGACAAGGAGGAGCAACATTCTGGGTTGATATTCTGGAGTGACATTCTGGAGTGACATGGAGGAGCGACATTCTGGAGTGACATGTCGGCGTGACATGGAGGAGTGACATGGAGGAGAAACATGCCGTAGTGAGAGGGATGAGTGACATGGGGGATCGACATGGACGAGTGACCTGGAGGAGCGAAATGCAGAAAAAAACTTGAAGGAGTGACATGAAGCAGTGACATGGAGGAGTGACTTGGAGGAGTGACATGGAGGATCGAAATAGAGCAGTGATATGAAGTATTGACATGGAGGAGTAACATAGAGGAACGACATGGAGGATAGACATGGAGGATTGACATGGACGAGCGACATGGAGGAGTGACATGTGGGATCGACATGCTGGAGTGACATGGATGAGTGAAATGGAGAATTGTCATGGAAGACATGGAGGAGTGACATGGAGGAGTTACATGGAGGAGTTACATGGAGGAGTCACAGGAAGGAGGTACATGGAGGAGCGACATTCTGGGTTTACATTCTGGAGTGACATTCTGGAGTGACATGGAGGAGTGACATGTAGGAGCAACTTGGAGGAGTGACATGGAGGATCGACATGGAGAAGCGACATGGAGGAGCGACATCTAGGATCTACATGGAGGAGCAACATGGAGGAGTGACATGGAGCCTCGACATGGAGTAGTGACATTGAGGAGTGATATGCAGGATCGACATTGAGGATTGACATGGAGGAGCGACATGGAGGAGTGACATGTAGGATCGACATACAGGAGTGACATGGAGGAGTGTCAGGAAGACATGGAGTAGTGACATGGAGGAGTTACATTGAGGAGTCACAGGAAGGAGGGACATGGAGGAGCGACATTCTGGGTTAACATTCTGAAGTGACATGGAGGAGCGACATTCTGGAGTGACATAGAGGAGCGACATGGAGGAGTGACATTGAGCAATTACATGTCGGAGTGACATGGAGGAGTGACATGGAAGATTGACATGGAGGAGTGACAAGGAAGACATGGATGAGTGACATGGAGGAGCGACATGTATGATCGACATAGAGGATTGACATGGAGGATCGACATGGAGGAGTGACATGAAGGATCAACATGGAGGATCGAGATGGAGGAGTGACATGGAGGCACAAAAAGGAGTGACATACTGGAGTGATATTCTTGAGTGACTT
The DNA here is from genome assembly GCA_916701275.1 of Sebastes miniatus. Taxonomy (NCBI): domain Eukaryota; kingdom Metazoa; phylum Chordata; class Actinopteri; order Perciformes; family Sebastidae; genus Sebastes; species Sebastes miniatus. The sequence goes on from CAKALS010000053.1 coordinate 38,823, forward strand.
TCTGGAATGACATGGAGGAGTAACATTCTGGAGTGACATGGAGGAGCAACATGGAGGAGTGCCATGTAGGAGCATGGAGGATCGACATGGAGCAGTGATATGAAGGAGTGACATGGAGCAGTGACATGGAAGAGCGACATGGAGGAGTGACATGTAGGATCGACATGCAAGAGTGACATGGAGGAGTGACATGGAGGAGTGTCATGGAAGACAAGGAGGAGTGACATGGAGGAATTACTTGGAGGAGTCACAGGAAGGAGGTACATGCAGGAGCGACATTCTGGGTTGACATTCTGGGTTGACATGGAGGAGTGACATGGACGACCAAGGATGAGCAAGGATGAGCGACATGGTGGATCGACATGGAGGAGAGACATGGAGTAGCAACTTGGAGGAGTGACATGAAGGAGGGACTTGGAGGAGCTACATTCTGGGTTGACATTCTGGAGTGACATGTTGGAGTGACATTCTGGAGTGACATGGAGGAGCAACTTGGAGGAGTGACATGGAGGATCGACATGGAGAAGCGACATGGAGGAGCGACATCTAGGATCTACATGGAGGAGCAACATGAAGGAGTGACATGGAGCATCGACATGGAGGAGTGACATTGAGGAGTGACATGCAGGATCGACATGGAGTAGTGACATGGAGGATCGACATGGAGGACTGACATGGAGGAGCGACATGGAGCCGTGATATGAAGGAGTGGCATGGAGGAGTGACATGGAGGAGGGACATGGAGGAGGGACATGGAGGAGTGACATTCTGGAGTGACATTCTTGAGGGACATTCTGGAGTGACATGGAGGAGCGACATGGAGGAGGTGAATGGAGGAGCGACATTGAAGATCAACATGGAGGAGTAAAATGTTGGATCCACATAGAGGAATGACATGGAGGATCGACATGGAGGAGCGACATTGAGGATCGACAATGAGGAGCGACATTGAGGAGCTACATGGAGGAGCTACATGGATGTCTGACAACGAGGAGGTACATTCTTCAGGGACAGTTTGGAGCGACATTCTGGAGTGACACGGAGGAGCGACATTCTGGATTGACATGGAAGATCGACATAGAGGAGTAACATGTAGGATCTAAATGGAGGAGTGACATGGAGGATTGACATGGAGGAGCGATATGGAGGATCGACAAGGAGGAGAAACATTGAGTAGCAACATGGAGGACTGACATGGAGGAGTGATATGGAAGACAGGAAGGAGTGACATGGAGGGTCAACATGGAGGAGTGACTTTCAGGAGGGACATTCTGGAGTGACATGGAGGTATTTTACATTAAGTAGTTACATGGAGGAGTGACGTGGAAGACAGAGAGTAATGACATGGAGGAGCGCAATAGAGGATCGACATGGAGCAGTCGACATGGAGCAGTGGAGGATTAACAATCTGGAGTTAAATTCTGGAGTGACATTCTGGAGTGACATGAAGGAGCGTCATTCTGGAGTGACATAGAGGAGCGACATGGAGGAGTGACATTGAGCAGTGACATGTCGGTGTGACATGGAGGAGTGACATGGAAGATCGACATGGAGCACTTTCTTTAATCAAAGAAACAACACAGGAAATCTAGTTTTAAAGCAGCTTCCAAGGAATCCAAGACAGAAGATTTTTTGTGACAAGGAAGACATGGATGAGTGACATGGAGGAGCGACAAGGAGGAGTGACATGGATGATCGACATAGAGGATTGATATGGAGGAGTGACATGGAGGAACGACATGGAGGAGTGACATGGAGGAGAAACTTGGAGGAGCGACATGGAGGAGTTACATTGAGGAGTCACAGGAAGGAGTGACATGGAGGAGCGACATTCTGGAGTGACATGGAGGAGTGACATGGAGGAGCAAGGATGAGCGACATGGTGGATCGACATGGAGTGACATGGAGTAGCAACTTGGAAGAGTGACATGGAGGATCGACATGGAGAAGCGACATGGAGGAGCGACATCTAGGATCTACATGGAGGAGCAACATGGGGGAGTGACATTTAGGAGTGACATTGTTGATCGATATGGAGGACTGAAATGGAAAAGCTACATGGAGAAGCGACATAGAGGAGCGACATGGAGAATCGAAATGGAGGAGTGACATGGAGGAGTTTCATTGAGAAGTGACATGGAGGAGCAAGGATGAGCAACATGGAGGATCGACATGGAGGAGCGACATAGAGGAGCGACATGGAGTAGCAACTTGGAAGAGTGACATGTAGGATCGACATGGAGAAGCGACATGGAGGAGAGACAACTAGGATCTACATGGAGGAGCAACATGAAGGAGTGACATGGAGGAGTGACATTGAGGAAAGACATGGATAAGTGACATGTAGGATTGACATGAAGCAGTCATATGAAGGAGTTACATGGAGGAGTGAAATGGAGGAGCAGCATGGAGGATAGAAATGGAGGACTGAAATGGAAAAGCTACATGGAGAATGGACATAGAGGAGCGACATTGAGAATTGACATGGAGGAGTGACATTGAGTAGTGACATTAAGGAGTGACATGGAAAAGTGACATGGAGGAGGGACATGGAGGAGGGACATTCTGGATTGACATGCAGGAGCAAGGATGAGAGACATGGAGGAGCGACATGTAGGTTCTACATGGAGTATCGAAATGGAGCAGTGACATGGAAGAGTGACATGCTGGAGTCACATTCTGGTGTGACATGGAGGAGCGATATGGAAGAGTAAAATGGAGGGGTAAGGATGAGCGACAAGGACGATCGACATGGATCGTCAGAGGACCTTACCATTACCTTTCAGAGAGCTGCATGACCTGCTGGCCGCGGTGATAACCGTGCTCCGCTCCTCAGGGGGGTTACTTTTCACTATTGGGTTTTTGTCAAAAGTCTCCACAAATCGGGTTAGCAACTCGTCGTTGTGGTTAGCTTGTGGTAATGTTGCTTCTTGAAGGACATGGACAAGGACATGGAGGAGTGACATTGAGGAAAGACATGGATAAGTGACATGGAGGATTGACATTGAGCAGTGATATGAAGGAGTGACATTGAGGAGTGACATGGAGGAGCGACATGGAGGATAGACATGGAGGATTGACAAGGAGGAGCGACATGGAAGAGTGACATGTAGGATCGACATGCAGGGTTGACATGGAGGAGTGACATGGAGGAGTGTCATGGAAGACAAGGAGTAGTGACATGGAGGACTGACATTGAGCAGTGACATGTTGGCGTGACATGGAGTAGTGACATGGAAGATCGACATGGAGGAGTGTCATGGAAGACATGAAGTAGTGACATGGAGGAGTTACATTGAGGAGTCACAGGAAGGAGGGACATGGAGTAGCGACATTCTGGTTTGACATTCTGTAGCGACATTCTGGAGTGACATGGAGGAGCGACATTCTGGATTGACATATAGGAGCGACATGGAGGAGTGACATTGTTGATCGACATGGAGGACTGAAATGGAAAAGCTACATGGAGAAGCGACATAGAGGATAGACATGGAGAATCGACATGGAGGAGTGACATTGAGGAGTGACATTAAGGAGTGACATGGAGAAGTTACATGGAGGAGGGACATGGAGGAGGGACATTCTGGATTGACATGTAGTAGCGACATCGAGGAGTGACATGGAGGAGCAAGGATGAGCGACATGGTGGATCGACATGGAAGAGTGACATGGAGGATCACCATGGAGGAGTGCCATGAAGGAGCAAGCGGAGCGACATGGAAGATCGACATTGATGACTCATGGAGGAGTGACATGGTGGAGTGACATGGATGCGACATTGAGAAGTGTCATGGAGGAGTGACATGGAGGAGAAACTTGGAGGAGCGACAGGGATTATTGACATGGAGGATTGACATGGAGGAGCGACATGGAGGAGTGACATGTAGGATCGACCTGCAGGAGTGGCATGGATGAGTGACATGGAGGATTGTCATGGAAGACATGGAGGAGTGACATGGAGGAGTTACATGGAGAAGTTATATGGAGGAGTCACAAGAAGGAGGGACAAAGAGGAGCGACATTCTGGGTTGACATTCTGGAGTGACATGGAGGAGTGACATGGAGGAGTTACATTGAGGAGTCACAGGAAGGAGGGACATAGAGGAGCAACATTCTGGAGTGACATGGAGGAGTGACATGGAGGAGCAAGGATGAGGGACATGGTTGATCGACATGGAGGAGTGACATGGAGTAGCAAGTTGGAGTAGTGACATGGAGGATCGACATGGAGAAGCGACATGGAGGAGCGACATTTAGGATCTACATGGAGGAGCAACATGGAGGAGTGACATGGAGGAGTGTCATTGTTGATCGACATGAAGGACTGAAATGGAAAATCTACATGGAGGAGTGACATGGAGCATCGACATGGAGGAGTGACATTGAGGAGTGACATTAAGGAGTGACATGGAGGAGTGACTTGGAGGAGGTCAAAGGAGGAGGGACATTTTGAAGTGACAAGGAAGAGCGACATGGAGGATCGACATGTAGTAGAGACATGGAGGAGCGGCATGAAGCATTGATATGGAGGAGTTACATGGAGGATCGACATGGAGGAGGGAGATTCTGGCTTGACATGGAGTAGCGGCATCGAGGAGTGACATGGAGGAGCAAGGATGAGCAACATGGAGGAGTGACATGGAGGATCAAAATGGAGGAGCGACATGGATTATCAACATTTAGGAGTGACAGGAAGGAGGGACATGGAGGAGCGACATTCTGGGTTGAAATTCTGGAGTGACATTCTGGAGTGACATGTAGGAGTGACATTCTGGAGTGACATGGAGGATCGAATCGGAGGAGTGACATGGAAGACATGGAGATGTGACATGGAGGATCGACATTGAGTAGTGACTTGGAGTAGTGACAAGGAGGGTTGACATGGAGGAGAGAAATGGAGGATCGACACGGAGGGTTGACATGGAGGAGAGACATGGAAGACAGGAAGGAGTGACATGGAGGGGAGATATGGAGGTGTGAAATAGAGGATTGACATGGAGGAGTGACATGGAGTAGGTTTATGTAGGATTGACATTCTGGAGTGACTTTCTGGAGGGACATTCTGGAGTGACATGGAGGTATCGACATGGAGGAGTGACAAGTAAGAGTGATATTGAGGATATACATAGAGGATTGAAATGGAGGAGGGACACAGAGAAGTGACATTCTGGAGTCAAATTCTGGAGTGACATTCTGGAGTGACATGGAGGAGCAACATTCTGGGGTGACATGGAGGAGTGACATGGAGGAGTGACATGAAGGAGTGATATGGATGAGCAGGGACGAGCAACATGGAGGATCGACATGGAATAGTCACATGGAGGACCGACACGGATGAGGTACATTGGGAGTGATATTGGAAGACATGGAGGAGTTACATGGTTGAGCAACATAGAGGATCAAAATGGAGGATCGACATGGAGCAGTGACATGGGGGAGTGACAAGGAGGAGCGACAAGGAGGAGTAACATGGAGGAGCGACATGGAGGATCGATATGGAAGAGAAACATCGAGCAGTGACATGGAGGAGCGAAATAGAGGATCGACATGTGTCAACAAGGAAGACATGTAGGAGTTTCATGAAGGATCGACATTGAGCAGTGACATGGAGGAGTGACAAATTGGAGCGACATGGAGGAGTGACATGGAAGATCGACATGGAGGAGTAACATGTAGGATCTAAATGGAGGAGTGACCTGGAGGATCGACATGGAGGAGCGATATGGATTATCGATAAGGAGGAGCGACATCGAGGACCAACATGGAGGACTGACATGGAGAATCAACAAGGGGGAGTGACATGGAGGAGTGACACAGAGGAGAGACATGGAGGATTGACATGGAGCAGTGACATGGAGGAGTGACATGGAGGAGCGACATGGAGGATCGACATGGAGTATTGACAAGGTGGATCGACATGGAGGAGTGACATGGAGGAGTGACATGGTAGAGATGGAGGAGTGACATGGAGGAGAGACATGGAAGATCGACATGGAAGATCGACATAAAGGAGAGACATGGAAGATCGACATGGAGGATCGACATGGAGGAGTGACATGGTAGAGATGGAGGAGTGACATGGAGGAGAGACATGGAAGTTCGACATTGAGGATTTACATGGAGGAGTGACATTCTGGAGTTAAATCTGGATTGACATTTTGGAGTGACATGGAGGAGTGACATGGTGGATTGATATGGATGAGCAAGGAGGAGCGACATGGAGGATCGAGATGTGGCGACATGGAAGACATTTAGGAGTGACATGGAGGAGTTACATTTTGGAGGGCCATCTTAGAGGGACATTCAGGAATAACATGGAGGAGCGACATTCTGGAGTGACATTTTGGAGTGACATTGATGAGAGATATGGAGGATTGACATAGAGGATCAACATGGAGGAGTGACATGGAGGAGCAACATGGAGTAGTGACAAGGAGGAGTGACATGTAGTATTGACATGGAGGAGTTACATAGAGGAGTGACGTAGAAGAAAGGGAGGAGTGACATGGAGGAGTGACATTGAGGAGCGAAATAGAGGATCGACATGGAGGATCGACATGGAGGAGTGACATGGAGGAGGGACATGGAGGAGTGACATTCTTGAGTGACATTCTGGAGGGACATTCTGGAGTGCCATGGAGGAGCGACATTCTGGAGTGACATGGAGTAGCAACATGGTGAAGTGATATGGAGGACCAAGGTGGAGCCACATGGAGGATCGACATGTGTCGACATGGAAGACATGGAGGAGTGACATGGAGGTTCGACATGGAGGATCGACATGGAGCAGCGACATGGAGGAGTGACATGGAGAAGCGACATGGATGATCGACATGACAGAGTTACATGCAGGACTGACATGGAAGACAGGGAGGAGTGACATGGAGGGGTGACATGGAGGTGTGAAATAGAGGATCGACATGGAGGAGGAATATGGTAGAGTAACATTCTGGAGTGACTTTCTGGAGGGTCATTCTGTAGTGACATGGAGGTATCGACATGGAGGATCGACATGGAGGAGTGACATGGAGTAGCAACATGGTGAAGTGATATGGAGGACCAAGGAGGAGCCACATGGAGGATCGACATGTGTCGACATGGAAGACATTGAGGAGTGACATGGAGGATCGACATGGAGGATCGACATGGAACAGCGACATGGAGGAGTGACATGGAGAAGCGACATGGAGGATCGACATGACGGAGTTACATGCAGGACTGACATGGAGGACAGGGAGGAGTGACATGGAGGGGCGACATGGAGGTGTGAAATAGAGGATCGACATGGAGGAGGTCTATGGTAGAGTAACATTCTGGAGTGACTTTCTGGAGGGACATTCTGTAGTGACATGGAGGTAGCGACATGGAGGAGTGATATGGAGGATCAACATAGAGGATTGACATGGAGGAAGGACATGGAGGAGTGATGTTCTGGAGTTGAATTCTGGAGAGACATTCTGGAGTGACATGGAGGAGCGGCATTCTGGGGTGACATGGAGGAGATACATGGAGGAGTTATATGGAGGAGCAGGGACGAGAGACATACAGGATCGACATGGAATAGTCACATGGAGGAGCAACACGGAGGAGTGACATGGAATACATGGTGGAGTGACATTGAGGATTAACATTGAGGATCGAAATGGAGTATCGACATGAAACAGTGACATGGAGGAGTGACATGGAAGTGTGACATGGAGGAGTGACATGGAGGATCGACATGGAGGAGTGACATGGAGGAGCGACATGGCGGAGTGACATGGAGGAGCGACATGGCGGATTGACATGGAGGATCAACATGGTGGAGTGAAATGGAGGAGGGACATGGAGGAGTGACATTCTGGAGTTACATTCTTGAGGGACATTCTGGAGTGACATAGAATAGCGACATGGAGGAGGGAAATGGAGGAGGGAAATGGAGAAGTAACATTCTGCAGTTAAATTCTGGAATGACATTCTGTAGTGACATGGAGGAGCGACATTCTGGAGTGACATGGAGGAACGACATTGAAGATCGACATGGAGGAGTAACATGTTGGATCCACATGGAGGAATGACATGGAGGAGCTACATGGAGGAGCGACATGGATGTCTGACAACGAGGAGGTACATTCTGGAGGGACAGTGTGGAGCGACATTCTGGAGTGACACGGAGTAGCGACATTCTGGATTGACATGGAAGATCGACATGGAGGAGTAACATGTAGGATCTAAATGGAAGAGTGATATGGAGGATCGACATGGAGGAGCAATATGGAGGATCGACAAGGAGGAGCAACATTGAGGAGCAACATGAAGGACTGACATGGAGGAGTGATATGGAAGACAGGGAGGAGTGACATGGAGGGTCGACATGGAGGAGTGACTTTCAGGAGGGACATTCTGGAGTGACATGGAGGTATCGACATTAAGTAGTTACATGGAGGAGTAACGTGGAAGACATGGAGTAATGACATAGAGGAGCGCAATAGAGGATCGACATGGAGCAGTCGACATGGAGCAGTGATTAACAATCTGGAGTTAAATTCTGGAGTGACATGGAGGAGCAACATTCTGGAGTGACATGGAGGAATGACATGGAGGAGTGATATGGAGGAGCAAGGAGGAGCGACATGGAGGATCGATATGAATAAGTGACATGGAGGAGCGACACGGTGAAGTGACATGTAAGATATGGAGGAGTGACATGGAGGAGCAACATGGAGTATCGACATGGAGGATCAACATGGAGGAGTGACATGGAGGAGCGATGTAGCGGAGTGACATGGAGGAGTAACATGGAGGATTGACGTGGAAGACAGGGAGGAGTGACATGGAGGAGCGAAATAGAGAATCAACATGGTTGAGTGACAAGGAGGAGGGACATGGAGGAGTGACATTCTGGAGTGACATTCTTGAGGGACATTCTGGAGTGACATGGAGGAGCGACATGGAGGAGGTAAATGGAGGAGTAACATTCTGGAGTTAAATTCTGGAGTGACATTTTGGAGTGACATGCAGGAGCGACATTCTGGAGTGACATGGAGGAGTGACATTGAAGATCAACATGGAGGAGTAACATGTTGGATCACATGGAGGAATGACATGGAGGATCGACATGGAGGAGCGACATTGAGGATCGACAATGAGGAGCGACATTGAGGAGCTACATGGAGGAGCTACATGGATGTCTGACAACGAGGAGGTACATTCTTGAGGGACAGTGTGGAGCGACATTCTGGAGTGACACGGAGGAGCGACATTCTGGATTGACATGGAAGATCGACATGGAGGAGTAACATGTTGGATCACATGGAGGAATGACATGGAGGATCGACATGGAGGAGCGACATTGAGGATCGACAATAAGGAGCGACATTGAGGAGCTACATGGAGGAGCTACATGGATGTCTGACAACGAGGAGGTACATTCTTGAGGGACAGTGTGGAGCGACATTCTGGAGTGACACGGAGGAGCGACATTCTGGATTGACATGGAAGATCGACATGGAGGAGTAACATGTAGGATCTAAAAGGAGGAGTGACATGGAGGATTGACATGGAGGAGCGATATGGAGGATCGACAAGGAGGAGCGACATTGAGGAGCTACATGGAGGACTGACATGGAGGATCGACATGGAGCAGTGATATGATGGAGTGACATGGAGGAGTGAAATCGAGGATTGATATGGAGGAGTGATATGGAGAAGTGACATTGAGGAGTGACATGGAGGAGCAAGGATGAGCGACATGGTGGATCGACATGGAGGAGAGACATGGAGGATTTATATTGAAGATCGACATTGAGGAGTGACATGGAGAATCGACATAGAGCAGGGATATGAAAGAGTGACATGGAGGAGTGACATAGAGGAACGACATGGAGAATAGACATGGAGAGTTGACATGGAGGAGCGACATGGAGGAGAGACATGTAGGATCGACATGCAGGAGTGACATTAATGAGTTACATGGAGGATTGTCATGGAAGACATGGAGGAGTGAAATTGAGGAGTTACAGGAAGGAGGGACAAGGAGGAGTGACATGGAGGATCAACATGGAGGAGTGACATGTAGTAAAAACTTGGAGGAGTGACATGGAGGATCGACATGGAGAAGCGACATGGAGGAGCGACATTTAGGATCTACATGGAGGAGCAACATGGAGGAGTCACATGGAGGAGTGATTTGGAGGATAGACATTGAGGAGGGACATTTTGGAGTGACATGGAGTAGCAAGGATGTGCGACATGGAGGATCGACATGGAGTAGAGACATGTAGGAACGGTATGAAGCAGTGACATGGAGGAGTGACATGGAGGAGCGACATGCAGGATTGACATGGAGGAGTGACATGGATCAGTGACATGCAGGATCGACATTGAGGAGAGACATGGAGGATCAAAATGGAGGAGCAAAATGGAGGAGCAACATGGAGGAGCAAGGATGAGCGACATGGTGGATCGACATGGAGGAGTGACATGGAGGATTAATATGGAGGAGTGACATAGAGAAGTGACATAGAGGAGCAACATGGAGGAGTGACATTTTGGATCTACATGGAGGAGCAACATGGAGGAGAGAAATGGAGGAGTGACATGGAGGAGAGACATGGCGTAAGGGAGAGGGATGAGTGACATGGGGGATCGACATGGACGAGTGACCTGGAGGAACGAAATGGAGAAGAAACATGGAGGAGAGACATGAAGCAGTGAAATGGAGGAGCGATATGGTATAGTGAGAGGGATGAGTGAAATTAAGGAGTGACATGGAGGAGCTACTTGGAGGAGGGACATGGAGGAGGGACATTTTGGAGGGGCGAGGAGAAGCGACATGAAGGAGTGACATGGAGGAGTGACATGGAGGAGCGACATAGCGGAGGGACATGGAGGAGTGACATTCTGGCTTGACATTCTGGAGTGACATTCTGGATTGACATGGAGAAGCAACATGGAGGAGTGACATGGATGATCAAGGATTAGCGACATGGTGGATCGACATGGAGGAGTGACGTGGAGTACTGATATGGAGGAGTGACATGGAGAAGTGACATTGAGGAGTAACAAGAAGAAGTGACATGGAGGAGTGACATTCTGGTGTGACATTCTGGTGTGACATGGAGGAGCGATATGGAAGAGTAACATGGAGGAGTAAGGATGAGCGACATGGACGATCGACATGGAGGAGTGACATGGAAGAGTGACATGGAGGATCGACATGGAGGAGTGACATGGAAGAGTGACATGGAGGATCGAGATGAAAGAGTCGACATGGAGGAGTCACATTCTACAGTTAAATTCTGGAGTAAAATTCTGGAGTGATATGTAGGATCTACATGTAGGAGCAACAAGGTGGATCGACATGGAGGAGTGACATGGAGGAGTGACATGGAAGACATGGAGTAGTGACATGGTGGAGCAACATGGAGGATCGAAATGAAGGAGCGTCATTGAGGATCGACATGGAGGAGCGACATTGAGGAGTGACTTTCTGGAGCGACATTCTGGAGTGACATAAAGTAGCAACATTCTGGAGTGACATTGAGTAGCGACATGGAAGATCGACATGGAGGAGTAACATGTAGGTCTACATGGAGGAGTGACAAGGAGGATCGACATGGATGACAAAGAGGAGCAACATGGATGAGCGACATTGAGTACTGACATTCTGGAGGGACATGGAGGAGCAACATTCTGGAGTGACATGGAGGAGCGAAATGGAAGATCGACATGGAGGAGTAACATGTAGGATCTAAATGGAGGAGTGAAATTTTATATAGACATGGAGGATCGACAAGGAAGAGCGACATTGAGGAGCAACATGGAGGACTGACATGGAGGATCAACATGGAGGAGTCGACATGGACAAGGAGGAGTGACATGGAGGAGTGACATCCTACAGTTAAATTCTGGAGTGAAATTCTGGAGTGACATGTAGGATCTACATGGAGGATTAACATGGAGGATCGACATGGAGGAGCGACATAGAGGATCGACATGGAGGAGTGAAATGTAGGATTGACATGGAGGAGTTACATGGAGGATTGACGTGGAAGACAGGGAGGAATGACATGGAGGAGCGCAATTGATGATCGACATGGAGCAGTGACATGGAGGAGGGACATGGAGGAGTGACATGGAGGATCGACATGCAGGATTGACATGGAGGAGTGACATGGAGGAGTGTCATGGAAGACATGGAGGAGTGACATGGAGGAATTACTTGGAGAAGTCACAGGAAGGAGGGACATGTAGGAGCGATATTCTGGGTTGACATTCTGGAGTGACATGGAAGATCGAAATTCTTGAGTGACATGGAGGAGTGACATGGAGGCACAAGGATGTGCGACATGGTGGATCGACATGGAGGAGTGACATGGAGGATTGATATGAAGGAGTGACATGGAGTAGCAAGTTGGAGGAGTGACATGGAGGATCGACATGGAGGAGCGACATGGAGGAGGGACATGGAGGAGCTACATTCTGGGTTGACATTCTGGAGTGACATTCTGGAGTGACATGTAGGAGTGACATTCTGGAGTGACATTGAGGAGTGACATTCTGGAGTGACATGGAGGAGTGACATGGAGGAACAAGGATGAGCGACATTGTGGGTCGACATAGAGGTGTGACATGGAGTAGCAACTTGTAGGAGTGACATGGAGGATCGACATGGAGGAGTGACATTGAGGCACTCCTCAATGTTGACATTAAGTAGTGACATGGAGGAGAGACTTGGAGGAGGGACATGAAGGACGGACATTTTGAAGTGATGAGGAGGAGCGACATGGAGGAGTGACATGGAGGAGCAAGGATGAGCGACATAGAGGAGCGACATTCTGGAGTGACATGTAGGATCGACATGCAGGAGTGACATGGAGGAGTGACATGGAGGAGTGTCATGGAAGACATGGAGTAGTGACATGGAGGAGTTACATTGAGGAGTCACAGGACGGAGGTACATAGAGGAGCGACATTCTGGAGTGACATGGAGGAGTGACATGGAGGAGTGACATGGAGGAGCAAGGATGAGGGACATGGTGGATCGACATGGAGGAGTGACATGAAGTATTAACTTGGAGGATTGACATGGAGAATCGACATGGAGGAGTGACATGGAGGAGTGACATTGAGGAGTGACAAGAAGAAGTGACATGGAGTAGTGACATGGATTGACATGGAGGAGCGACATGGAGGAGTGACATGTAGGATCGACATGCAGGAGTGACATGGAGGAGTGACATGGAGGAGTGTCATGGAATACATGGAGTAGTGACATGGAGGAGTTGCATTGAGGAGTCACAGGAAGGAGGGACATAGAGGAGCAACATTCTGGAGTGACATGGAGGAGCAAGGATGAGGTACATGGTGGATCGACATGGAGGAGTGACATGAAGTAGCAAGTTGGAGGAGTGACATGGAGGATCGACATGGAGAAGCGACATCGAGGAGCAACATCTAGGATCTACATGGAGGATAGACATGGAGAAGTGACATGGAGGAGCGACATCTAGGATATACATGGAGGAGCAACATGGAGGATTAAAATGGAGGAGTGACATGGAGCATCGACATGGAGGAGCAACTTGGAGGAGTGACATGGAGGATCGACATGGAGAAGCGACATGGAGGAGCGACATCTAGGATCTACATGGAGGAGCAACATGGAGGAGTGACATGGAGCATCGACATGGAGGAGTGACATTGCGTAGTGATATGCAGGATCGACATTGAGGATTGACATGGAGGAGCGACATGGAGGAGTGACATGTAGGATCGACAAGCAGGAGTTACATGGAGGAGTGTCATGGAAGACATGTAGTAGTGACATGGAGGAGTTACATTGAGGAGTCACAGGAAGGAGGGACATGGAGGAGCGACATTCTGGGTTGACATTCTGAAGTGACATGTATGATCGACATAGAGAAATGACATGGAGGATCGGCATGGAGGAGTGACATGAAGGATCAACATGGAGGATCGAGATGGAGGAGTGACATGGAGGGACAAGGAGGAGTGACATACTGGATTGACATTCTTGAGTGACATTCTGGAATGACATGGAGGAGCGACATTCTGGAGTGACATGGAGGAGCAACATGGAGGAGTGCCGTGGAGGAGCATGGAGGATCGACATGGAGCAGTGATATGAAGGAGTGACATGGAGCAGTGACATGGAGGAGCGACATTCTGGGTTGAAATTCTGGCTTGACATGGAGGAGTGACATGGAGGACCAAGGATGAGCAAGGATGAGCGACATGGTGGATCGACATGGAAGAGAGACATGGAGGAGAGACATGGAGTAGCAACTTAGAGGTGTGACATGAAGGAGGGACATGGAGGAGCTACATTCTGGGTTGACATTCTGGAGTGACATTCTGGAGTGACATGTTTGAGTGACATTCTGGAGTGACATGGAGGAGTGACATGAAGGAGCAACTTGGAGGAGTGACATGGAGGATCGACATGGAGAAGCTACATGGAGGAGCGACATCTAGGATCTACATGGAGGAGCAACATGGAGGAGTGACATTGAGGAGTGACATGCAGGATCGACCTGGAGTAGTGACATGGAGGATCGACATGTGTCGACATAGAAGACCGACATTGAGTAGTGACTTGGAGGAGTGACAAAGAGGAGCGAAATGAAGGAGTTACATGGAGGAGTGACATTTTTGAGGGGACATTCTGGAGGGACATTCTGGAGTGACATGGAGGAGCAACATTCTGGAGTCCCATTCTGGAGTGACATTGATGAGACATATGGAGGATTGACATAGAGGAGTAACATGAAGGATCTACATGGAGGAGCTACATGGAGGAGGTACATGGGGGAGTGACATGGAAGACATGGAGGAGTGACATGGTGGACCAACATGGAGGATCGAAATGGAGGATCGACGTGGAGGACTAACAAGGAGGAGCGACATGGAGAATCGACATGGAGGAGCGACATGAAGGAGTAACAATGAGGAGCTACATGGAGGAGGTACATAGGGGAGTTACATGGAAGACATGGAGGAGTGAAATGGATGTGCAACATGGAAGATCCACATGGAGGATCATGATGGAGGAGCGACGTAGAGGAGTGACATGGAAGACAGGGAGGAGTGACATGGAGGGGAGATATGGAGTTGTGAAATAGAGGATTGACATGGAGGAGTGTCATGGAGGAGGTTTATGGAGGAGTGACATTCTGGAGTGACTTTCTGGAGGGACATTCTGGAGTGACATGGAGGTATCGACATGGAGGAGTGACAAGGAGGAGTGATATGGAGGATCTACATAGAGGATTTACATGGAGTAGGGATATGGAGGAGTGATATTCTGGAGTCATATTCTGGAGTGACATTCTGGAGTGACATGGAGGAGCAACATTTTGGGGTGACATGGAGGAGTGACATGGAGGAGTGATATGGACGAGCAGGGACGAGCAACATGGAGGATCGACATGGAATAGTCACATGGAGGACCGACACGGATGAGGTACATGGGGGAGTGACATGGAAGACATGGAGGAGTGACATGGTGGAGCAACATGAAGGATCAAAATGGAGCATCAACATCGAGCAGTGACATGGAAGTGTGACATGGAGGAGTTACATTGACGATCGACATGGAGGATCAACAAGGGGGAGTGACATGGAGGAGTGACGTGTAGGAGAGACATGGAAGATCGACATGGAGTATTGACAAGGAGGACTGACATGGAGGAGTTCTCAGTTCTCCTTAAATTCTGGAGTGAAATTCTGGAGTGATATGTATGATCTACATTCAAGAGTGAAATGGAGGATCGACATGGAAGAGCGACATAGAGGACCGACATGGTGGAGCGTCAATGTTGATCGACATGGAGGAGTGACAAAGAGGAGTGACATGGTAGAGATGGAGGATTGACATGGAGGATAGACATGGAAGATTGACATGGAGGATCGACATGGAGGACTGACATTATGGAGTTAAATCTGGATTGACATGGAGGAGCGACATTCTGGAGTGACATGGAGGAGCGACATGGTGGAGTGATATGGATGATTAAGGAGGAGCGACATTGAGGATCGACATGTGTCAACATGGAAGACATGGAGGAGTTTCATGAAGGATCGACATTGAGCAGTGACATGGAGGAGTGACAAATTGGAGCGACATGGAGGAGTGACATGGAAGATCGACATGGAGGAGTAACATGTAGGATCTAAATGGAGGAGTGACCTGGAGGATCGACATGGAGGAGCGATATGGAGGATCGATAAGGAGGAGCGACATCGAGGAGCAACATGGAGGACTGACATGGAGGATCAACAAGGGGGAGTGACATGGAGGAGTGACACAGAGGAGAGACATGGAGGAGGTACATAAAGGAGTGACATGGAAGAAATGGAGCAGTGAAATGGAGGAGCAACATCGAGGATTGATATGGAGTATCGACATGGAGCAGTGACATGGAGGAGCGACATGGTGGATCGACATGAAGGAGTGACATGTAGGAGTGACATGGTAGAGATGGAGGAGTGACATGGAGGAGAGACATGGAAGATCGTCATGGAGGATCGACATGGAGGAGTGACATGGTAGAGATGGAGGAGTGACATGGAGGAGAGACAAGGAAGATCGACATTGAGGATCGACATGGAAGATTGACATGGAGGATCGACATGGAGGACTGACATTATGGAGTTAAATCTGGATTGACATGGAGGAGCGACATTCTGGAGTGACATGGAGGAGCGACATGGTGGAGTGATATGAATGATTAAGGAGGAGCGACATTGAGAATCGACATGTGTCAACATGGAAGACATGGAGGAGTTTCATGGAGGATCGACATTGAGCAGTGACATGGAGGAGTGACAAATTGGAGCAACATGGAACATCGACATGGAGGAGTAACATGTAGGAGTGACATGGAGGAGCGACATGGAGGATCGACATGGAGTATTGACAAGGTGGATCGACATGGAGGAGTGACATGGAGTAGTGACATGGTAGAGATGGAGGAGTGACATGGAGGAGAGACATGGAAGATCGACATGGAAGATCGACATGGAGGATCGACATGGAGGAGTGACATGGTAGAGATGGAGGAGTGACATGGAGGAGAGACATGGAAGTTCGACATTGAGGATTGACATGGAGGAGTGACATTCTGGAGTTAAATCTGGATTGACATTTTGGAGTGACATGGAGGAGTGACATGGTGGATTGATATGGATGAGCAAGTAGGAGCGACATGGAGGATCGAGATGTGTCGACTTGGAAGACATTTAGGAGTGACATGGAGGAGATACATTTTGGAGTGCCAACTTGGAGGGACATTCTGGAGTGACATGGAGGAGCGACATTCTGGAGTGACATTTTGGAGTGACATTGATGAGAGATATGGAGGATTGACATAGAGGATCAACATGGAGGAGTGACATGGAGGAGCAACATGTTGGAGTGACAAGGAGGAGTGACATGTAGTATTGACATGGAGGAGTTACATAGAGGAGTGACGTAGAAGAAAGGGAGGAGTGACATGGAGGAGTGACATGGAGGAGCGAAATAGAGGATCGACATGGAGGATCCACATGGAGGAGTGACATGGAGCAGGGACATGGAGGAGTGACATTCTTGAGTGACATTCTGGAGGGACATTCTGGAGTGCCATAGAGGAGCGACATGGAGGAGGTACATGGAGGAGTAACATTCTGGAGTTAAATTAGAATGTTTAACTCCAGAATGTAGTGACATTCTGGAGTTTCATGGAGGAGAAACATTCTGGAGTGACATGGAAGAACGACATCGAGGAGTGAAATAGAGGAGCAAGGAGGAGCGACATGGAGGATAAACATGGAGGAGTGACTAGGAGGAGAATCATAGAAGAGTTACATGGAGGAGCTACATGAGGAGCAACATCACGGAGCGACTTGGAGGACTGACATGGAGGAATGACATTCTGGAGGGACATGGAGGAGTAATATGGAGGAGTGACACAGAGTAGAGACATGGAGGAGTGACATTAGTAGCTACATAGAGTATCAACATGGTGGAGTGACATGGAGGATCGACATGTAGGAGATACATGGAGGAGTGACATGGAAGATCGACACGGAGGAGTGACATGTAAGACATGGAGGAGTGACATGGAGGATTTGACATTGAGTAGTGACATGGAGGAGTGACAAAGGGGATCAACATGGAGGAGAGACATAGAGGATCGACATGGAGGAGTGACATGGAGGATCGACATGGAGGAGCAACAAGGTGGATCGACATGGAGGAGTGACATGGAGGAGTGACATGGTAGAGATGGAGGAGTGATATGGAGGAGAGACATGGAAGATCAACATGGAGGATCGACATGGAGGAGTGATATGGAGGAGTGACACTGAGGAGAGACATGGAGGAGTGACATTAAAAACATGTAGTGACATGGAGGATCGACATTGAGTAGTGATATGGAGGAGTGAATAGGAGGAGTGACATTGATGAGTGACATGGAGGAGTGACATTCTGGAGGGACATGGAGGAGCGACATGAAGGAGTGAGATGTAGGAGTGACATGGAGGAGCGACACGGAGGAGTGACATGGAAGACGTGGAGGAGTGACATGGAGGCTTAACATTGATTAGTGACATTCTAGAGTGACATGGAGGAGCGACATGGAAGATCGACATGGAGGAGTAACATGTAGGATCTAAATGGAGGAGTGACCTGGAGGATCGATATGGAGGAGCGATATGGAGGATCGACAAGGAGGAGTGACAAGGAGGAGTGACATGGTAGAGATGGAGGAGTGACATGGAGGATAGACATGGAAGATTGACATGGAGGATCTACATGGAGGACTGACATTCTGGAGTTAAATTTGGATTGACATGGAGGAGCGACATTCTGGAGTGACATGGAGGAGTGACATGATGGAGGGACATGGAGGAGTAACATTCTGGAGTTAAATTCTGGAGTGACATTCTGGAGTTTCATGTAGGAGAAACATTCTGGAGTGACATGGAAGAACTAAATGGAGGAGTGAAATAGAGGAGCAAGGAGGAGCGACATGGAGGATAAACATGGAGGAGTGACTAGGAGGAGAATCATAGAAGAGTTACATGTAGGAACTACATCACGGAGTGACTTGGAGGACTGATATGGAGGAATGACATTCTAGAGGGACATGGAGGAGTGATATGGAGGAGTGACACAGAGGAGAGACATGGATGATGACGTTAGGAGCTCCATAGAGGATCAACATGGTGGAGTGACATGGAGGATCGACATGGAGGAGTGACATGGAGGAGTGACATGGAAGATCGACACGGAGGAGTGACATGTAAGACATGGAGTACTGACATGGAGGATTTGACATTGAGTAGTGACATGGAGGAGTGACAAAGAGGATCGACATGGAGGAGAGACATAGAGGATCGACATGGAGGAGTGACATGGAGGATCGACTTGGAGGAGCAACAAGGTGGATCGACATGGAGGAGTGACATGGAGGAGTGACATGGTAGAGATGGAGGAGTAACATGGAGGAGAGACATGGAAGATCGACATGGAGGATCAACATGGAGGAGTGACATGGTAGAGATGGAGGAGTGACATGGAGGATCGACATAGAGGAGTGACATTCTGGAGTAAAATCTGGATTGACATTTTGGAGTGACATTTTTAAGTGACATGGAGGAGTGACATGGTGGAGTGATATGGATGAGCAAGGAGGAGCAATATGGAGGATCGAGATGTATCTACATGGAAGACATGGAGGAGTGACATGGAGGATCGACATTGAGCAGTGACATTCTGGAGTGACATGGAGGAGCGACATGGAGGAGTGACATGGAGGAGTGACATTTTGGAGGAGTGATATGGAGGAGTGACACGGAGGAGAGACATGGAGGAGTGACATTAGGAGCTACATAGAGGATCGACATGGAGGAGCAACAAGGTGGATCGACATGGAGGAGTGACATGGAGGAGTGACATGGTAGAGATGTAGGAGTGACATGGAGGAGAGACATGGAAGATCGACATGGAGGATCAACATTGAGGAGTGACATGGTAGAGATGGAGGAGTGACATGGAGGAGAAACATGGAAGATCGACATGGAGGATCGACATGGAGGAGTGACATTCTGGAGTAAAATCTGGATTGACATTTTGGAGTGACATTTTTGAGTGACATGGAGGAGTGACATGGTGGAGTGATATAGATGAGCAAGAAGGAGCAATATGGAGGATCGAGATGTGTCGACATGGAAGACATGGAGGAGTGACATGGAGGAGTAACATTCTGGTGTTAAATTCTGGAGTGACATTCTGGAGTGTCATGGAGGAGCAACATTCTGGAGTGACATTGAAGAACGACATGGAGGAGTGATTTAGAGTAGGAAGGAGGAGCGACATGGAGGATAAACATGGAGGAGTGACTAGTAGGAGAAACAGAAGACTTACATGGAGCAGCTACATGAGGAGCAACATCACGGAGCGACTTGGAGGATTGACATGGAGGAATGACATTCTGGAGAGACATGGAGTAGCGACATTCTGGAGTGACATGGAGGAGCAACATTCTGGAGTGACATGGAGGAGCGACATGGAAGATCGACATGTAGGAGTGACATGGAGGAGTGATATGGAGGAGTGACATGGAAGATCGACACGGAGGAGTGACATGTAAGACATGGAGGAGTGACATGAAGGATATGACATTGAGTAGTGACATGGAGGAGTGACAAAGAGGATCGACATGGAGGAGAGACATAGAGGATCAAAATGAATGAGTGACATGGAGGATCGACAAGGAGGAGCAACAAGGTGGATCGACATGGAGGAGTGACATGGAGGAGTGACATGGTAGAGATGGAGGAGTGACATGGAGGAGAGACATGGAAGATCGACATGGAGGATCAACATGGAAGAGTGACATGGTAGAGATGGAAGAGTGACATGGAGGAGAGACATGGAAGATTGACATGGAGGATCGACATGGAGGAGTGACATTCTGGAGTAAAATCTGGATTGACATTTTGGAGTGACATTTTTAAATGACATGGAGGAGTGACATGGTGGAGTGATATGGATGAGCAAGGAGGAGCAATATGGAGGATCGAGATGTGTCGACATGGAAGACATGGAGGAGTGACATGGAGGAGTGACATTTTGGAGGAGTGATATGGAGGAGTGACACGGAGGAGAGACATGGAGGAGTGACATTAGGAGCTACATAGAGGATCGACATGGAGGAGCAACAAGGTGGATCGACATGGAGGAGTGACATGGAGGAGTGACATGGTAGAGATGTAGGAGTGACATGGAGGAGAGACATGGAAGATCGACATGGAGGATCAACATTGAGGAGTGACATGGTAGAGATGGAGGAGTGACATGGAGGAGAAACATGGAAGATCGACATGGAGGATCGACATGGAGGAGTGACATTCTGGAGTAAAATCTGGATTGACATTTTGGAGTGACATTTTTGAGTGACATGGAGGAGTGACATGGTGGAGTGATATAGATGAGCAAGAAGGAGCAATATGGAGGATCGAGATGTGTCGACATGGAAGACATGGAGGAGTGACATGGAGGAGTAACATTCTGGTGTTAAATTCTGGAGTGACATTCTGGAGTGTCATGGAGGAGCAACATTCTGGAGTGACATTGAAGAACGACATGGAGGAGTGATTTAGAGTAGGAAGGAGGAGCGACATGGAGGATAAACATGGAGGAGTGACTAGTAGGAGAAACAGAAGACTTACATGGAGCAGCTACATGAGGAGCAACATCACGGAGCGACTTGGAGGATTGACATGGAGGAATGACATTCTGGAGAGACATGGAGTAGCGACATTCTGTAGTGACATGGAGGAGCAACATTCTGGAGTGACATGGAGGAGCGACATGGAAGATCGACATGTAGGAGTGACATGGAGGAGTGATATGGAGGAGTGACATGGAAGATCGACACGGAGGAGTGACATGTAAGACATGGAGGAGTGACATGAAGGATATGACATTGAGTAGTGACATGGAGGAGTGACAAAGAGGATCGACATGGAGGAGAGACATAGAGGATCAAAGTGAATGAGTGACATGGAGGATCGACAAGGAGGAGCAACAAGGTGGATCGACATGGAGGAGTGACATGGAGGAGTGACATGGTAGAGATGGAGGAGTGACATGGAGGAGAGACATGGAAGATCGACATGGAGGATCAACATGGAAGAGTGACATGGTAGAGATGGAGGAGTGACATGGAGGAGAGACATGGAAGATTGACATGGAGGATCGACATGGAGGAGTGACATTCTGGAGTAAAATCTGGATTGACATTTTGGAGTGACATTTTTAAGTGACATGGAGGAGTGACATGGTGGAGTGATATGGATGAGCAAGGAGGAGCAATATGGAGGATCGAGATGTGTCGACATGGAAGACATGGAGGAGTGACATGGAGGATCGACATTGAGCAGTGACATAGAGGAGTGACAAAGAGGAGCGACATGGAGGAGTGACATGGAGGAGTTACATTTTGGAGGGACATTCCGGAGGGACATTCTGGAATGACATGGAGGAGCGACATGGAGGAGTGACATGGAGGATTGACATGTAGTTTTGACATGGAGGAGTTACATAGAGGAGTGACACGGAAGAAAGGCAGGAGTGACATGGAGGAGCGACATGGAGGAGCGAAATAGAGGATCGACATGGAGGAGTGACATAGAGGAGTGACATTCTGGAGTGACATTCTGGAGGGACATTCTGGAATGACATGGAGGAGCGACATGTATGAGGGACATGGAGGAGTAACATTCTGGAGATAAATTCTGGATTGACATTCTGGAGTGTCATGGAGGAGCCACATTCTGGAGTGACATGGAAGAACGACATGGAGGAGTGATATGGAGGAGCAAGTAGGAGTGACATTTAGTGACATGGAAGACAGGGAGGAGTGACATGGAGGAGCAACATGGAGGTGTTAAATAGCGGATAGAAATGGAGGAGTGACATGGAAGAGGGACATGGTGGAGTGATATTCTGGAGTAACATTCTGGAGGGATATTCTGGAGTGACATGTAGAAACGTCATTCTGGAATGACATGGAGGAGCAACAGGGAGGAGTTATATGGATGATCAAGGAGGAGCGACATGGACGATCGACATGGAGTAGTCACATGGAGCATCGACATGAAAGAACAATATGGAGCAGTGACATGGTAAAATTGGAGGAGTTACATGGAGTAGAGACATGGAAGATCGACATGGAGGATCATCATGGAAAAGTAACATGGATGAGTGACAAGAGGAGCGTCATGGAGGAGCAACATGGAGGATCGACATGGAGCAGCGACGTGGAGGAGCAACATTGAGTAGCGACATGGAGTCCTGACATGGAGGATCGACATGGATGGCTGACATTGAGTATTGACATGGAGAAAGGACATGGAGGAGTGACATTATTGAATGACATGGAGGAGAGACATGGAGGAGTGACATGGAGGATGGACATGGAGGAGTGACTTTCTGAAGTTAAATTCCGGAGTGACATACTGGAGTGACATTGAGTAGCGACATTCTGGAGCTACATGGAGGAGCAACATGGAGGAGTGACATAGAAGACATGGAGTAGTGACATGGAGGATCGAAATAGAGGATTGACATGTAGGAGGGACATGGAGGAGTTACATTGAGGAGCGACATGGAGGAGTGACCTGGAGGAGTGACATTCTGAAGTGACATTCTGGAGGGACATTCTGGAGCGACATGGAGGAGCGACATGGAGGAGGTACATGAGGGAGTGACGTGGAAGACATGGAGGAGTGACATGGAGTAGCAACATGGAGGAGTGAAATGGTGGAGTGACAAGGAGGAGCGACATGAAGAAGTAACAAGTAGGAGCAACATGGTGGAGTGTCATGTAGGATCGACATGGAGGAATAACATGGAGTGACAAGGAGGAGTAACGAGGAGGAGTGACATGGGAGAGCGACATGGAAGAGCTACATGGAGGAGCGACATCGCGGAGTGACATGGGGGACTGACATGGAAGATCGACATGGAGGATAAACATAAAGGATCTACATGGAGGAGCGACATGGAGGAGGTGTATGAGGGAGTGACATGGAAGACATGGATGAGTGACATGGAGTAGCAATATGAAGGATCAACATGGACGATCGACATGGAGCAATGCCATGGAGGAGTGACAAGGAGAAGCGACATGGAGGAGTGACATGGAGGATCAACATGGAGGAATGACAAGAGGAGCATCATGGAGGAGCAACATTGAGGAGCAAACATGAAGGACTGACATGGAGATTAGACATGGATGACTGACATTGAGGATCGACATGGAGAAAGGACATGGAGGAATTACATTCTGGAGTTAAATTCTGGAGTGACATTCTGGAGTGACATGGATGAGGGTCATGGAGAAGTGACATTCTGGATTTAAATTTTGGAGGGACATTCTGGAGTGACATGGAGGAGTGATATGGAGGAGCAAGGAGGAGCAACATGGAGGATCAACATAGAGTGACATGAAGGAGCGACACGGAGGAGTGACATTCTGGAGAGACATTCTGGAGTGACACTGAGGAGCGACATGGAGGAGGTACATGGGGGAGTGACATGGAAGACTTGGAGGAGTGATATGGAGGAACAACATGGAGTATCGACATGGAAGATTGACATGGATCAGTTTCATGGAGGAGTGACAAGGAGGAGTGTAATGGTGGGTTAACATTGAGGAGCGACATTGAGGACTGACATGGAGGATCGACATAGAGACGTGACAAGGAGGATCGACATGGAGGATTGACACTGAGGAAGGATATGGAGGAGTGACATTCTGGAGTTAAATTCTGGAGTGTCATTCTGGAGTGACATTGAGGAGCAACATTCTGGAGTTACATGGAGGAGCAACATGGAGGAGTGATATGGAGGAGCAAGGAGGAGCGACATGGAGGAATGACATGGAAGTGAGACATGGAGGAGTGAAATGGTGTAGAGACATGGAAGATCGACATGGAGGATCGTCATGGAGGATCGTCATGGAGGAGTAACATGGAGTAAAAAGGGAAGTGTCATGGAGGAGCAACATGGAGTACCAACATGGAGGAGCGACATGGAGGATTGACATGGAGAAATGATATGGGGGAGTGACATTCTGGATGTAAATTCTGGAGTGACATTCTGGAATAGAATGCAGGAGGGACATGGAGGAGTGACATTCTGGAGTTAAATTTTGGAGTGACATTCTGGAGTGACATGGCGGAGTAACATGTAGGATTGACATGTAGCATTGACATGGAGGAGTTACATAGAGGAGTGATATGGAGGAGCAAGGAGGAGCGACATGGAGGATAAACATGGGGGACTGACTAGGAGGAGCGACATTCTGGAATGACATGGAGGAGCAAAATGGAGGATTGGGATGGAGGAGAAACATAGTAGAGTTACATGGAGGAGCTACATGAGGAGCAACATCACGTAGCGATTTGGAGGACAGACATGGGAGGAATGACATTCTGGAGGGACATGGAGGAGCGACATTTTGAAGTGACATGGAGGAGCGACATTCTGGAGTGACATGGAAGACATGGAGCAGTGACATGGTGCATCAGCATGGAGGATCGAAATGGAGGATCGACAAGGAGGTGCGACATCGAGCATTGACATGGAAGTGTGACATGGAGGAGAGACATTGAGGATCAACATGGAGGAGTGACATGTAGGAGCGATATGGCGGAATGACATGGAGGAGTGACATGGAGGAGTGATATGGAAGAGTTACATAGAGGTGTGACGTGGAAGAAAGGGAGGAGTGACATGGAGGAGCGACATGGAGGAGCGAAATAGAGGATTGACATGGAGGATTGACATAGAGGAGGGACATGGAGGAGTGAAATTCTGAAGTGACATGGAGGAGTAACTTGGAGTATCTAAATGTAGGAGTGACATGGAGGATTGACATGGAGGATGACATGGAGGATCGAAATAGAGGAGTGACAGTAAGGAGTGACATTGAAGACAGTGAGGAGTGACATGTAGGAGCGACATGGAGGACTGACATGGAAGATCAACATGTAGGAGTGACATGGAGGAGTAACATGGAGGATTGACATGGAGGAGTGACAGTGACATTGAAGACAGGGAGGAGTGGTATGGAGGAGTGACATTGAGATGGACATTGAGATGACATGAAAGATCAACATGGAGGAGTGACATGGAGGAGTGACATTGTAGACTCGGAGGAGTGACATGAAGAGAGACATGGAAGATTGATATTGTGGACAGACATGTAGGAGTGGCATGGTATACATAGAGGAGTGACATGGAGGAGAGACATGGAGGATCGACATGGAGGATCAACATGGAGTGACATGGAGGAGTGACATGGAAGTGTGACGTGGAAGAAAGGGAGGAGTGATATGGAGTAGTGACATGGAGGAGCGAAATAGAGGATCGACATGGAGGAGTGACATAGAGGAGGGACATGGAGAGGATTGAAATTCTGTAGTGACATGGTTCTCCATGTCACTACAGAAGCGATATATAGGAGGGACATGGAGGAGTAACTTGGAGGATCTAAATGGAGGAGTGACATAGAGGAACGACATGGAGGATCAACATTGAGGAGCGACCTTGAGGAGCGACATGGAGGAGTGACATGCAGGATCGACATGGAGCAGTGACATGTAGGAGATACATTGAGTTTCACATGGAGTAGTGACATTCTGGAGTGACATGGAGGAGCGACACGGAGGAGTGACATGGAAGACATGGAGGACTGACATGGATGATTGACATTGACTAGTTACATGGAGGACTGACTAGTAGGAGCGACATGGAGTAGTGACAGGGAGGAGTGACATTCTGGAGAGACATTCTGGAGGTAAATTCTGGAGTGACATCGAGGAGCAACATGAAGGACCTAAATGGAGGAACGACATGGAGGAGGTAATTGGGGGAGTGAAATGGAAGACATGGAGGAGTGAAATGGAGGACCAACATGGAGGATCGACATGGAGGATCGACACGTTGGAGTGATATGGAAGACATGGAGGAGTGACATGGAGGATCGAAATTGATTAGTGACATGGAGGAGCGACATGGAGATGGACATGGACAAGGAGGAGCGACATGGAGGAGTAACATGAAGGATCTACATGTAGGAGCGACATGGAGGTGTGAGATGGGGGAGTAACATGGAAGGCAGAGGAGTGACATGGAGGAGCAACATGGAGTATCGACATGGAGGATCAACATTAAGGGGTGACTTGGAAGAGCGACATTCTGGAGTGACATGGAGGAATGAAATGGAGGAGTGACATGGAGGACCGACATGGAGGATCGACATGGAGGAGTGACAGGTGGGATCGACATTGAGGAGTGACATGGAGGAGCTACATGGAAGAGCGACATGGAGGAGCTACATGAAGGAGCAACATTGCGGAGCGACATGGAGGACTTACAACAAGGAGGTACATGCTGGAGGGACATGGTAGAGTGACATTCTGGAGTGACATGGAGGAGTGACATTCTGGAGTAACATTGAGGACATTCTGGAGTTAAATCTGGATTGATATGGAGGAGCGACATTCTGGAATAACATGGATGAGCGACATGGTGGAGTGATATGGATTAGCAAGGAGGAGCGACATGGAGGATCGACATGTGTCGACATGGAAGACATGGAGGAGTGACATGGAGGATCGACATTGAGCAGTGACATGGAGGAGTGACAAAGAGGAGCGACATGGAGGAGTCATATGGAGGAGTGACATTTTGGGGGGACATTCTGGAGGGACATTCTGGAGTGACATTGATGACAGATATGGAGGATTGACATAGAGGAGTAACATGAAGCATCTACATGGAGGAGGTACATAGGGGAGTGACATGGAAGACATGGAGAAGTGAAATGGAGGAGCAACATCAAGGATCGACATGGAGGATCGACATGAAGCAGTGATATGGAGGAGTGACATGGAGGAGCAACATGGAGGATCGACATGGAGGAGCAACAAGGTGGAACGACCTGGAGGAGTGACATGGAGGAATGACATGGTGAAGATGGAGTAGTGACATGGAGGAGAGACATGTAAGATCGACATGGAGGATCGACATGGAGGAGTGACATTCTGGAGTTAAATCTGGATTGACATTCTGAAGTGACATGGAGGAGTGACATGGAGGAGCGACATGGAGGAGGAACATGGAGGAGTAACAATCTGGAGTTAAATTCTGGAGTGATATTCTGGAGTTAAATCTGGATTGACATTCTGGAGTGACATGGAGTAGCGACATACTGGAGTTACATGGAGGAATGACATGGAGAAGTGATATGGATGAACAAGGAGGTGCGACATGGAGGATCGACATGAATAAGTGACATGGAGGAGCGACACGGTGGAGTGACATGGAAGATATGGAGGAGTGACATGGAGGATTGATATTGAGTAGTGACATGGAGGAGTGACAAGGAGGAGCGACACAGAGGAATAACATGAAGGATCTACATGAAGGAGCGACATGGAGGATTGAGAGAAGTGACATGGAGGAGCAACATGACATGGAGGAGCAACATGGAGTATCGACCTGGAGGATCAACATGGAGGAGTGACTTTGAGGAGTGACATGGAGGAGTGAAATGGAGAAGCGACATGGATGATTGACATGGAGGAGTGACATGGAGGATCGACATGGAAGAGTGACATGGAGGAGCGACATGGAAGAGCGACATGGAGGAGCTACATGGAGGATCTACATTGCGGAGCGACATGGAATACTGACAACGAGGAGGTACATTCTGGAGGGACATGGTGGAGCGAGATTCTGGAGTGACATGGAGGAGCGACATTCTGGAGTGACATGGAGGAGCGACATGGAAGATCGACATGGAGGAGTAACATATAGGATCTAAATGGAGGAGTGACATGAAGGATCGACATGGAGGAGCGATATGGAGGATCAACAAGGAGGAGTCGACATGGAGTATTGACAAGGAAAACTGACATGGAGGAGTGGCATTCTACAGTTAAATTCTGGAGTGAAATTCTGGAGTGACATGTAGGATCTACATGGAGGAGTGACATTGAGGATCGACATGTAGGAGCGACATAGAGGATCGACATGGAGGAGTGTCAAGGTTGATCGACATGGAGGAGTGACATGGAAAAGTGACATGGAGGAGCGACATGGAGGATCGACATGGAGGAGTGACATGGAGGAGTGACTTGGAGGAGCGACATGGAGGAGTGACATGGAGGAGTGACATGGAGGTTCGACATGGAGGAGTCGACATGGAGTATTGACAAGATGGACTGACATGGAGGAGTGACATTCTACAGTTAAATTCTGGAGTAAAATTCTGGAGTGACATGTAGGATCTACATATAGGATTGACATGGAGGATCGACATGGAGGAGCTACATAGAGGATCGACATGGAGGAGCAACATGGTGGATCGACATGGAGGAGTGACATGGAGGATCTACATTGAGCAGTGACATGGAGGAGCGACATTCTGGAGTGACATGAACGAGCGACATGGAAGATCGACATGGAGGAGTAACATGTAGGATCTAAATGGAGGAGTGACATGAAGGATCGACTTGGAGGAGCGATATGGAGGATCAACAAGGAGGAGTCGACATGGAGTATTGACAAGGAAAACTGACATTGAGGAGTGACATTCTACAGTTAAATTCTGTAGTGAAATTCTGTAGTGAAATGTAGGATCTACGTGGAGGAGTGACATTGATGATCGACATGGAGGAGCGACATAGATCGACATGGAGGAGTGACATGGAGGAGCGACATGGAGGTTCGACATGGAGGAGTCGACATGGAGTATTGACAAGGAGGACTGACATGGAGGAGTGACATTCTACAGTTAAATTCTGGAGTAAAATTCTGGAGTGACATGTAGGATCTACATATAGGAGTGACATGGAGGATCGACATTGAGGAGCTACAACAAGGTGGATCGATATGGAGGAGTGACGTGTAGGATCTACATGTAGGAGTGACATGGAGGATCGACATGGAGGAGCTACATAGAGGATCGACATGGAGGAGCAACATGGTTGATCGACAAGGAGGAGTGACATGGAGGAGTGACATGGTAGAGATGGAGGGGTGACATGGAGGAGAGACATAGAAGATCGACATGGAGGATCGACATGGAGGAGTGACATTCTGGAGTTAAATCTGGATTGACATTCTGGAGTGACATGGAGTAGTGACATTCTGGAGTGACATGGTGGAGTGATATGGATGAGCAAGGAGGAGCGACATGGAGGATCGATATGTGTCGACATGGAAGAAATGGAGGAGTGACATGGTGGATCGATATTGAGCAGTGACATGGTGGAGTGACAAAGAGGAGCGACATGGAGGAGCGACACGGAGGAGTTACATTTTGGAGGGACATTCTGGAGGGACATTCTGGAGTGACATGGAGGAGCAACATTCTGGAGTGACATTGGTGAGAGATATGGAGGATTGACATAGAGCAGTAACATGAAGGGACTACAAGGAGGAGCTACATAGAGGAGGTACATGGAGGAGTGACATGGAAGACATGGAAGAGTGACATGGAGGAGTGATAAGGAGGAGCGACATGAAGGAGTAACAAGGAGGAGCGACATGGAGGATCGACATGGAGGAGCGACATCGAGCAGTGACATGGAAGTGTGACATGGAGGAGTGACATTGAGGATAAACATGGAGGAGTGACATGGAGGAGAGACATGGTGGAGCGACATGGAGGATCGACATGGAGGAGTGACATGGAGAATCAACATGGAGGAGTGACATGGAGGAGCGACATGGATGATCGACATGGAGGAGTGACATGGAGGAGTGATATGGAAGACAGGGAGGAGTGACATGGAGGAGGAATATGGAGGAGTGACATTCTGGAGTGACTTTCAGGAGGGACATTCTGGAGTGACATGGAGGTATCGACATTGAGTAGTGACATGGAGGAGTGATAAGGAGGAGCGACACGGAGGAGTGACATGGAGGAGCGACATGGAGGATTGACATAGAGGAGTAACATGAAGGATCTACATGGAGGAGGTACATGGGGGAGTGACATGGAAGACATGGAGGAGTGACATGGTGGAGTGACATGGAAGACATGGAGTAGTGTCATGGTGGAGCAACATGGAGTATCGAAATGGAGGATCGACATGGAGCAGTGACATGGAGGAGTGATATGAAAGTTCTACATGGAGGAGCGACATGGTGGAATGACATGGTGGAGTGACATGTAGGATTGAAATGGAGGAGTTACATGGAGGAGTGATGTGGAAGACAGGGAGGAATGACATGGAGGAGCGAAATAGAGGATCGACAAGGAGCAGTGACATGGAGGAGGGATCTGGAGGAGTAGCATTCTGGAGCAACATTCTGGATTGACATGGCGGAGTGACATGGAGGAGAGACATGGAGGATCGACATGGAGGAGTGACATGGAGGATCGACATGGAGGAGTCAAATGGAGGAGCTACATGGTGGAGCGATATCGCGGAGCGACATGGAAGACTGACAACGAGGAGGTACATTCTGGAGGGACATGTTGGAGCGACATTCTGGAGTGACATGGAGGAGCGACATTCTGGAGTGACATGGAGGAGAGACATGGAGGAGCTACATGGCGGAGTGACATGGAGGAGTGACATGTAGCATTGACATGGAGGAGTTACATAGAGGAGTGATATGGAGGAGCAAGGAGGAGCGACATGGAGGATAAACGTGGGGGAGTGACTAGGAGGAGCGACATTCTGGAATGACATATATAGGATTGACATGGAGGAGTTACATAGAGGTGTAACGTGGAAGAAAGGGAGGAGTGACATGGAGGAGCGACTGGAGAAGCGAAATAGAGGATCGACATGGAGGAGTGACATTGAGGAGGGACATGGAGGAGTGACATTCTGGAGTGACATGGAGGAGCGACATGGAGGAGGGACATGGAGGAGCGACATTCTGGAGTGACATGGAGGAGTGAAATGGAGGAGCGAAATTGAGGATCGAGATGTAGGAGTGACATGGAGGAGAAATATAGAAGACGTTCATGTAGGAGCTACATGAGGAGCAACATTACGGATCGACTTGGAGGACTTACATTGAGGAATGACATTCTGGAGGGACATGGAGGAGCGACATTCTGGAGTGACATGGATGAGCGACATTCTGGAGTGACATGGAGGAGCAACATTCTGGAGTGACATTGAGGAGCGACATGGGGTATTGACATGGAATAGTAACATGAAGGATCTACATGGCGGAGCGACATTGAGGAGGTACATGAGAGAGTGACATGGAAGACATGGAGGAGTGACATGGAGTAGCAACATGGAGGATCAACATGGACGATCGACGATCGATATGGAGCAGTGACATGGAGGAGTGACAAGGATGAGCCACATGAAGGAGTAACAAGGAGGAGCGAGATGGAGGAGTGACATGGAGCATCGACATGGAGGAGTGACATAGGAGACGGAGGAGTGACTTGTAGGAAAGAAATGGAGGTGTTAAATTGAACATCGACATGGAGGAGTGATATGGAGGAGGGATATGGAGGAGTTACATTCTAGAGTGACATTCTGGATGAACATTCCAAAGTGACGTGGAGGAGTGATATGGAGGATGGACATATACGATTGACATGGAGTAGGTACATGGAGGAGTTACATTCTGGAGTTAAATTTTGGAGTGACTTCTGGAGTGACATGGAGGAGCAACATTCTAGAGTGACATGGAGGAGTGATATGGATGAGCAATTAGGGGCGACATGGAGGATCGACATGGAAGAGGGACATGGTGGACTGACATTCTAGAGTTATATTCTGGAGGGACATTCTGGAGAGACATGAAGGAGTGACATGGAGTATGGACATAGAGGATTGACATGGAGTAGGGACATGGAGGAGTGACATTCTGGAGTTAAATTCTGGAGTGAAATTCTGGAATGACATGGAGGAGCAACATTCTAGAGCGACATGGAGGATCGAAATGGAGGATTGAAATGGAGCAGTGACATGGAGGATTGACATTGAATTGTTACATGGAGGAGTGACATGGAGGATCGACATGGAGGAGTGACATGGAGGAGTGACATGGTGGAGTGACATGGAGGAGTGAAATGTAGGATTGACATGGAGGAGTTACATGGAGGAGTGACGTGGAAGACAGGGAGGAATGACATGGAGGAGCACAATTGATGATCGACATGGAGCAGTGACATGGAGGAAGGACATGGAGGAGTGACATGGAAGAGCGACATGGAGGAGTAACATGTAGGATCGACATGCAGGATTGACATGGAGGAGTGACATGGAGGATTGTCATGGAAGACATGGAAGAGTGACATGGAGGAATTACTTGGAGAAGTCACAGGAAGGAGGGACATGGAGGAGCGACATTCTGGGTTGACATTCTGGAGTGACATGGAGGATCGAAATTCTGGAGTGACATGGAGGAGTGACATGGAGGCACAAGGATGTGCGACATGGTGGATCGACATGGATAAGTGACATGGAGGATTGATATGGAGGAGTGACATGGAGTAGCAAGTTGGAGGAGTGTCATGGTGTATCGACATGGAGGAGCGACAAGAAGGAGGGACATGGAGGAGCTAAATTCTGGGTTGACATTCTGGAGTAACATGTAGGAGTGACATGGAGGAGTGACATTCTGGAGTGACATGGAGGAGTGACATGGAGGAACAAGGATGAGCGACATGGTGGGTCGACATGGAGGTGTGACATGGAGTAGCAACTTGTAGGAGTGACATGGAGGATCGACATGGAGGAGTGACATCTAGGCACTCCTCAATGTCGACATTAAGGAGTGACATGGAGGAGAGTCTTGGAGGAGGGACATGGAAGAGCAAGGATGAGCGACATGGAGGATCGACATGGAGTAGAGACATGGAGGAGCGGCATAAAGCAGTGACATGAAGGAGTTACATGGAGGAGCGACATGCAGGATCGACATGGAGGAGTGACATGGAGCAGTGACTTGCAGGATAAACATGAAGGAGTGACATGGAGGATCAACATGGAGGAGCGACATGGAGGAGCAAAATGGAGGAGTGACATGGAGAAGCGACAGGGAGGAGTGACATGGATGATCGACATGTAGGATTGACATGGATGATCGACATGGAGGAGCGACATGGAGGATTGATATGGAGTAGCGACATGGAGGAGTGACATGGAGGAGTGACATTGAGGAGTGACAAGAAGAAGTGACATTGAGGAGTGACATGGAGGATTGACATGGAGGAGTGACATGGAGGAGTGACATAGAGGAGTGTCATGGAAGACATGGAGTAGTAACATGGAGGAGTTACATTGAGGAGTCACAGGAAGGAGGTACATAGAGGAGCGACATTCTGGAGTGACATGGAGGAGTGACATGGAGGAGCAAGGATGAGCGACATGGAGGATCGACATGGAGTAGAGACATGGAGGAGCGGCATAAAGCAGTGACATGAAGGAGTGACATGGAGGAGCGACATGCAGAATTGACATGGAGGAGTGACATGGAGCAGTGACTTGCAGGATAAACATGAAGGAGTGACATGGAGGATCAACATGGAGGAGCGACATGGAGGAGCGAAATGGAGGAGTGACATGGAGTATCAACATGGAGGAGCGACATGGAGGAGCAAAATGGAGGAGTGACATGGAGAAGCGACAGGGAGGAGTGACATGGATGATCGACATGTAGGATTGACATGGATGATCGACATGGAGGAGCGACATGGAGGATTGATATGGAGTAGCGACATGGAGGAGCGACATGGAGGAGTGTCATGGAGGAGCGACATTGAGGAGTGACAAGAAGAAGTGACATGGAGGAGTGACATGGAGGAGTGACATTGAGGAGTGACAAGAAGAAGTGACATGGAGGAGTAAAATGGAGGAGTGACATGGATCATCGACAAGGAGGAGTGACATTGAGGAGTAACATTAAGGAGTGACATGGAGGAGTGACTTGGAGGAGGTCAAAGGAGGAGGGACATTTTGGAATGACAAGGAGGAGCGACATGGAGGAGTGACATGGATCATCGACATGGAGGAGTGACATTGAGGAGTAACATTAAGGAGTGACATGGAGGAGTGACTTGGAGGAGGTCAAAGGAGGAGGGACATTTTGGAGTGACAAGGAGGAGCGACATGGAGGAGTGACATGGAGGAGCAAGGATGAGCGACATGGAGGATCGACATGGAGTAGAGACATGGAGGAGCGGCATGATGCAGTGATATGGATGAGTGACATGGAGGAGCGACATGCAGGATCGACATGGAGGAGTGACATGGAGCAGTGACATGCAGGATCGACATGGAGGAGGGAGATTCTGGATTGACATGGAGTAGCGACATTGAGGAGTGACATGGAGGAGCAAGTATGAGCGACATGGAGGATTGACATTGAGGAGCGACATGTAGGTTATACATGGAAGAGCAACATGGAGGAGTGAAATGGAGGAGTGACATGGAGGATCGACATGGAGGACTGACATGGAGGAGCAACATGGAGAAGCGACATGGAGGAGTCACATTCTGGAGTGACATTCTGGTGTAACATGGAGGAGCGATATGGAAGAGTAACATGGAGGAGTAAGAATGAGCGACATGGACGATCAACATGGAGGAGTGACATTGAGGACTGACATGGAGAAGTGACATGTAGGATCGACATGGAGCATTGATATGAAGGAGTGACATGGAGGAGCGACATGGAGGAGTGACATGTAGGATCGACATGCAGGAGTGACATGGAGGAGTGACATTCTGGAGTGACATGGAGGAGTGACATGGAGGAACAAGGATGAGCGACATGGTGGGTCGACATGGAGGTGTGACATGGAGTAGCAACTTGTAGGAGTGACATGGAGGATCGACATGGAGGAGTGACATTTAGGCACTCCTCAATGTCGACATTAAGGAGTGACATGGAGGAGAGACTTGGAGGAGTGACATGGAGGAGTGACAAGAAGAAGTGACATGGAGGAGTGACATGGAGGATTGACATGGAGGAGTGACATGGAGGAGTGACATGGAGTAGTGTCATGGAAGACATGGAGTAGTAACATGGAGGAGTTACATTGAGGAGTCACAGGAAGGAGGTACATAGAGGAGCGACATTCTGGAGTGACATGGAGGAGTGACATGGAGGAGCAAGGATGAGGGACATGGTGGATCGACATGGAGGAGTGACATGTAGTATTAACTTGGAGAAGTGACATGGAGAATCGACATGGAGGAGTGACATGGAGGAATGACTATGAGGAGTGACAAGAAGAAGTGACATGAAGTAGTGACATGGAGGATTGACATGGAGGAGTGACATGGAGGATTGATATAGAGGAGTGACATGGAGTAGCGACATGGAGGAGCGACATGGAGGAGTGTCATGGAGGAGCGACATTGAGGAGTGACAAGAAGAAGTGACATGGAGGAGTGACATGGAGGAGTGACATTGAGGAGTGACAAGAAGAAGTGACATGGAGGAGTAAAATGGAGGAGTGACATGGATCATCGACAAGGAGGAGTGACATTGAGGAGTAACATTAAGGAGTGACATGGAGGAGTGACTTGGAGGAGGTCAAAGGAGGAGGGACATTTTGGAATGACAAGGAGGAGCGACATGGAGGAGTGACATGGATCATCGACATGGAGGAGTGACATTGAGGAGTAACATTAAGGAGTGACATGGAGGAGTGACTTGGAGGAGGTCAAAGGAGGAGGGACATTTTGGAGTGACAAGGAGGAGCGACATGGAGGAGTGACATGGAGGAGCAAGGATGAGCGACATGGAGGATCGACATGGAGTAGAGACATGGAGGAGCGGCATGATGCAGTGATATGGATGAGTGACATGGAGGAGCGACATGCAGGATCGACATGGAGGAGTGACATGGAGCAGTGACATGCAGGATCGACATGGAGGAGGGAGATTCTGGATTGACATGGAGTAGCGACATTGAGGAGTGACATGGAGGAGCAAGTATGAGCGACATGGAGGATTGACATTGAGGAGCGACATGTAGGTTATACATGGAAGAGCAACATGGAGGAGTGAAATGGAGGAGTGACATGGAGGATCGACATGGAGGACTGACATGGAGGAGCAACATGGAGAAGCGACATGGAGGAGTCACATTCTGGAGTGACATTCTGGTGTAACATGGAGGAGCGATATGGAAGAGTAACATGGAGGAGTGACATTGAGGACTGACATGGAGAAGTGACATGTAGGATCGACATGGAGCATTGATATGAAGGAGTGACATGGAGGAGTGACATTCTGGAGTGACATGGAGGAGTGACATGGAGGAACAAGGATGAGCGACATGGTGGGTCGACATGGAGGTGTGACATGGAGTAGCAACTTGTAGGAGTGACATGGAGGATCGACATGGAGGAGTGACATTTAGGCACTCCTCAATGTCGACATTAAGGAGTGACATGGAGGAGAGACTTGGAGGAGTGACATGGAGGAGTGACAAGAAGAAGTGACATGGAGGAGTGACATGGAGGATTGACATGGAGGAGTGACATGTAGGATCGACATGCAGGAGTGACATGTAGGAGTGTCATGGAAGACATGGAGTAGTGACATGGAGGAGTTACATTGAGGAGTCACAGGAAGGAGGGACATGTAGGAGCGACATTCTGGGTTGACATTCTGAAGTGATATGGAGGAGCGACATTCTGGAGTGACATAGAGGAGCGACATGGAGGACTGACATTGAGCAGTGACATGTCGGGGTGACATGGAGGAGTGACATGGAAGATTGGCAATGAATGAGTGACAAGGAAGACATGGATGAGTGACATGGAGGAGCGACATGTATGATCGACATAGCGGAGTGACATGGAGGATCGACATGGAGGACTGACATGGAGGAGCGACATGGAGCAGTGTCATGGAGTGTCATGGAGGAGTAACATGGAGGATTGACATGGAGGATCGACATGGAGTAGTGACATGGTGGAGTGACATTGAGGAGTGACAAGAAGAAGTGACATGGACGAGTGACATCGAGGATTGACATGGAAGAGCGACATGGAGGAGTGACATGTAGGATCGACAAACAGGAGTGACATGGACATGGAGGAGTGACGTTGTTGATCGACATGAAGGACTGAAATGGAAAAGCTACATGGAGAAGCGACATAGAGGAGCGACATGGAGAATCGACATGGAGGAGTTACATTGAGGAGTGACATTAAGGAGTGACATGGAGAAGTGACATGGAGGTGGGACATAGAGGAGGGAGATTCTGGATTGACATGTAGTAGCGACATGGAGGAGTGACATGGAGGAGCAAGGATGAGCGACATGGAGGACTGACATGGAGGAGCGACATGGAGAAGCGACATGGAGGAATTACTTGGAGGAGTCACAGGAAGGAGGGACATGGAGGAGCGACATTCTGTGTTGACATTCTGGATTGACATGGAGGAGTGACATGGAGGAGCCAGGATGAGCGACACGGTGGATCGATATGGAGGAGTGACATGGAGGATTGATATGGAGGAGTGACATAGAAAAGGTAACATTAAGAGGTAACATGGAGAAGCGACATGGAGAAGTGACATTTAGGACCTACATGGAGGAGCAACATGGAGGAGAGAATTGGAGGAGTGACATGGAGGAGAAACATGGCGTAGTGAGAGGGATGAGTGACATGGGGTATCGACATTAACGAGTGACCTGGAGGAGCGAAATGCAGAAGAAACTTAAAGGAGTGACATGAAGCAGTGACATGGAGTAGTGACTTGGAGGAGGGACATGGAGGAGGGACATTTTGGAGTGACAAGGAGGAGCGACATGAAGGAGTGACATTCCTGAGTGACATTCTGGAATGACATGGAGGAGCATCACTCTGGACTGACATTGAGAAGCAACATGGAGGAGTGCCATGGAGGAGCAAAGCGGAGCGACATGGAAGATCGACATTGAGGACTGTCATGTAGGAGTGACATGGAGGATCGAAATAGAGCAGTGATATGAAGGAGTGACATGGAGGAGTAACATAGAGGAACGACATGGAGGATAGACATGGAGGATTGACATGGACGAGTGACATGGAGGAGTGACATGTGGGATCGACATGCAGGAGTAACATGGATGAGTGACATGGAGGATTGTCATGGAAGACATGAAGGAGTGACATGGAGGAGTTACATGGAGGAGTTACATGGAGGAGTCACAGGAAGGAGGGACATGGAGGAGCGACATTCTGGGTTGACATTCTGGAGTGACATTCTGGAGTGACATGGAGGAGTGACATGGAGGAGCAAGGATGAGCAAGGATGAGCGACATGGTGGATCGACATGGAGGAGAGACAAGGAGTAGCAACTTGGAGGAGTGACATTCTGGAGTGACATGGAGGAGCTACATTCTGGGTTGACATTCTGGAGTGACATTCTGGAGTGACATGTAGGAGTGACATTCTGGAGTGACATGGAGGAGCAACTTGGAGGAGTGACATGGAGGATCGACATGGAGAAGCGACATGGAAAAGCGACATGGAGCATCGACATGGAGGAGTGACATTGAGGAGTGATATGCAGGATCGACATGGAGGATTGACATGGAGGAGCGACATGGAGGAGTGATATGTAGGATCGACATGCAGGAGTGACATGGAGGAGTGTCATGGAAGACATGGAGTAGTGACATGGAGGAGTTACATTGAGGAGTCACAGGAAGGAGGGACATGGAGGAGCGACATTCTGGGGTGACATGGAGGAGCGACATTCTGGAGTGACATAGAGGAGCGACATGGAGGAGTGACATTGAGCAGTGACATGTCGGAGTGACATGGAGGAGTGACATGGAAGATCGACATGGAGGAGTGACAAGGAAGACATGGATGAGTGACATGGAGGAGCGACATGTAGGATCGACATAGAGGATCGACATGGAGGAGTGACATGAAGGATCAACATTGAGGATCGAGATGGATGAGTGACATGGAGGAGGGACAAGGAGGAGTGACATACTGGAGTAACATTCTTGAGTGACATTCTGGAATGACATGGAGAAGCGATATTCTGGAGTGTCATGGAGGAGCAACATGGAGGATTGACATGGAGGAGCGTGGAGGATCGACATGGAGCAGTGATACGTATGAGTGACATGGAGGAGTGACAAGGAGGAGCGACATGGAGGAGTTTAATGGAGGAGTGACATGGAGGATCAATCATAGTTTAGCATATCGAAAGATTTCATGATAAAAATTCATTCTAAAGTATGTCAAAAAATGTCATTAAAAAAAGTAATAGTATAGTGTTTTGAAATTTTCTTGAAAAAAAAGTCATACTTGAAAGTTTTTGACATACTTTCATGAAAAGAAATCATAGCGTAGCATGTCGAAAAATTTCTTGAGAAAAATTAATTGTATAACGTTTAAAATTTTCTTGAAAAAAAGTTAAAGTATAGCTTGTCGAAAAATTTCCTGAAAAAAATGTTTAGTTTAGTATGTGGAAAAATGTCATGAAAAAAAATAATTGTATAATAAATCAAAAAATATCTTGAAAAAAAGTCATAGTATAGTCGTCGAAAAATTCCATGAAAAGAAATCATAGCATAGTCTGTCAAAAACAATTCATGAAAAAAAAGTCATAGTTTAGCATGTCGAAAAAAGTCATGAAAAAAAGTCATACTATATTGTATATCAAAAAATTTCATGAAATAAACTTAATGAAGTTTATTTCATGAAATTTAATGGTATAATATTTTGAAAAATTTCATTAATAAAAGTCATTGTGTAATATCTCGAAAAATGTCTTGAAAAAAGTCAAAGAATACTATGTCAAAAAATTTCATGAAAAAAAGTCATAGTTTAGCATGTCGGAAAATTTCATGAAAAAAAGTCAAAGTGTAACGGTGTAAAGTAAGTAAGAGTGTTTTTTATTAATACAGGTAAAGTCATATTTAATTTTGGACAACCAGCCATTTTTTCTGAAGAGCTTTTATTTTATAAACAGTGCATCTATTATTGCGGACAGCCAGGGCTTTTATTTTGAATTACATGCATGTGCACTGTGGGTAACCTACAGCAGAAAGAGACTGTGATGCTGTGGGTAAGTTGGTCCGTTGCCAGCTCCGCTATAATAAGTTGTTAGTAATATTACTAACAACTTGAAAAAAAGTTGTAAAAAGCTGTTTT